>JABYPW010001190.1:0-17050 GCA_016880775.1 Phymatotrichopsis omnivora
CCATTACTTCTGTTCACCGCTAGCCTGAACCCACTTTCATCGCCCAAAAATGACACCCCCCCACTCCTTTAGCCTCAGCGCAGAATAACGAAGTCATGGCGGTTAACGTAAGGTATTTGGTATTGGCGGGCTCGCGAGGGGGGCCTGGGGAAGTTGTGATATGGTCGATAGAGGCAAGTTGTAGAATTTCACTGGTAGAGGTTAAGCTGGGAGGCTATTAGAAAGGGAGATATTTGTGAGAGGGAGTGAAATAATAGTACCTCGTAGGAAGAACTTAAGCTTTGTAACCATGTTGTTGGTAGTATCGTTGGGCTTCAATGCATAGATCGAATGCTTTATCAGGGTTCATATACCCAGTAGTAAAGTGGACTTTAAGAACATTGACATCCGGCGCAATATACTTATCATTTTCAGCCTTCTTCCCCTGCAAATTCAAATGCGAATCCTAAACGTACCGGCACCCGGCTTCCACCGCTACAACCGCCTGCTCGATCGTGAACAGTGTTGTAGCAAGCGCCCTAATTCCCTCTCTCCCTAGTACCCTGCAAGCCTTCAGACCCTCCCACGTACCCGAATTCTTAATGCAAACTCTTTCCTTTACCGCTTCCTTCGGAACCTTCAGAAGAAGGTGTTGGTATATCTCGACAATCCTTCTCACACCTTCCAATGTTTTTTTCGTCGAGAAGGAATCACAGGGGTTTGTTTGCATGTGTACGAATTCATTAATTTGCGGGAGGGTCAGGGGCGGGAGCTTAATTTGCGATTTCTGAAGCCAGGGCAGAGATGGAGAGAGTAGGGTATTTGAGGGAAAGGGTGTGCATCAGGGAGAGGGAAGAGAGCAGGAGCGAGTGGTGGTGAGGCTTGAGGAGCTCATTATAAGCTATGGCCAACAGACGTACGACGTGTGTCAATTGGAGTTTTTTTTTTTTTTTTTCTTGTTTTTTTTTTTTCAAAACTGGAAACAAGAGAGATGGGGAAAGGAGTAAAAGAAAACACGCAAACCTGATTCGAAGTACAGTTGGTCAAAGGTCCCAGTTCCCTAGTCATACCACCATCCAACGTATCACAATCGACGGCCGTCTTGCCCGGAGATACTGCAGCAATGACAATCCCTTCGCTTCTCCCACTACGGTTGCCGCAGCCACAACCATGCTGGGTCTGTAAATCCTGAATTTTCCCGTCAAGTAAAGGCAAAACTGAACAGCGAAAATATCGATTCCCGCAAAAGCTCCCACAACCAATCTTATATACACCCGAAGCACACCGCTACAGCCGGCTTTCTCCATCAGTGACAGCCGAGGGAATTCCCGGACTGAGGCGAGCTCGACCTGAAGCGCAGCAGAATATCCCACCTCAACCGCTGCAGCCCAACTCACTTCGTGCCCGGAAGCCTGGGATCTCAAAAATGACAAGGCCGTGGGATTTCGCAGTCCAGAATTCAGTATTGCTTCCAAGGATAAAGAATTGCTATCAGGCTTTCTCGCTACCCCCCCGGAGCACATTACCCCGCCTCTACACAGGCTCGGCTCTACATATGCGGGGAGGTCGGGAATAGCCGTTGAAGGTCTATTTTGAGTAGTAAACCGACTTGCCGAGGATATCCTAGGGTCCGGATGCGCCTGAGCTATGACCTAGTCAATTTGCTTTTTGTGTTTTAGCCACACGCAAACCTCCGACCCGAGAGACCCAAAAACGTGGTATATGCAATGAACTAATAGTTCATCATCTAAATGCCTTATCGTTGTTTACGCTAAGCGAGCTTTTAGGAATTCCGATTGAGGTCGAGTGACGGCCTGCGAATCGCCGGCTGATGACGATGACGACGGTGACTTTCTTTTGAGTAGTTCGCATACAAGCGTACATGCCACCAGCGGGTTACGACACCACTAAAACTAATATGAGTTTGAGTGTGGGGTCCTTTGTTCAGCGTTGGAATATTATTTCTATACCCATATGTGAAAATTGTCGTTATGGAGAATAAGGCCAAGATTATAAGCGACATGTACACCATTACCGGCGACATTCCCACCCGCTGCGTCGTAAAGTGATTTCCTCGTCCAGCGTTTTGTTTCCCGTTGGCAGCTTTCAAACAGCCTGGGGGAGTACATCTGCATAAATATTGCGAACAAAGACTTGCAGGTTATTTCCATTGGTATCCCTGCGAGCTCGACGTCCGACGGGAATGTGAAGGTGAACTTTATCTCGCTGCCGAGGATATCTATCAAGCTCATGAGGTATGTCATCCAATTTGATTGCCTCTGATCATTGCTGATATAGGCCGCTTCGCCATTGATGGTAACCGCCCCCTGATCGTCTATTGAGCTGTTGAAATACGAGAGCAAGTCACTAGCTGTGGCGTTGAAAACGATGTCGTCGGGTGAATTTGAAAGCTCGCCTTGTAGTTCATAACGTATCACTCGATCGTCCTCGTCCACTTCCACCGAGAATAGTCCGGTGTTGAAACGGGATCTGCACGTTATACTGACACGTTCCCGCAGCGTGGTGACATTGTACAACTCGGTCAGGTCACCTGATGCGGACTCCAGCCCACTTTACACGATCCTTGCACGACCCCACTCAGCGTCGATGTAATTATCGCACATCCTTTCCGTACTAGTCACCAACCCATTTGGACCGAATGGCCCAACAAAACTGGTGTATCCGAAGCCTTCGTGGATTGAATATTCAGTAACATTGGGGGTATCTAATCCTCTGATCAAACGATCATCTTGCCTTGCAGATCCGCATCCAGGCTCCGTCAACACTATAGCAGTATCGTCTGAAATATTTGCTTGGCTTCTGGGAGTTTCTTTTTACTCCATGCTAGCTCCAAATCCTCGTGTGATTGCCTTTTTGGTCTGGTTGTCGTAATCCAATGTGTTCGAAGAAAACGAGAGATGTTAGTATTGAGGGCGAAACGCACGACGGCAAACTCAGATTACGGTGAGTGCTGCCATCTTGACATAAAACATATCCGGCTCGGAAACCCACCGGCCAATCCAAACTTCGGTTTTCAGTTCTGTGTCATAATTCACTCTCTCCACCGGCACTCCGACAGTCCACAATCCCCATGGTCTCACCATTTCGTCGAGACTCTAGCTAAATGTCGTCGAGATCGATGTCCGCCTCGATATGTTTAAAAATAAACCTCCAGAGCTGACTGCAAGCAGGTTTGCCAAAAGAGTAATAAGAGCCAACGACGAAAGGGGCAAATGGCCAACGCGTAGCGACCGGTAAATGGAATTGTAGTTGACGGAGAGAGATGAAGATGCTGGAGTATACCCATCTCTGAGAGTTTGGAAAGGCATCACAAGATATGTATAACGAGTGATCAGCACCGAGAGCGGTTCCACAAATGTTGCGATGGCGGCGGGTATATAGGAGAAGACCAAGTTGTGGACGAATTCGTGCGAGCTTACGCGGGGAAAACCTGGAACCATGTTAGCAAACATTCCTGCACGTTATCCAATGGTAAACGCAAGTGGTTTCTCTCACCATCGTATTTTAGACTGCTAGAATATATCATAACCAGCAGCACCAACAACGCCAAAAATATTATCGTGATTGCAATCCCCACCGGAATTCCTAGCTCCCAATATTCCTTATTTTGGTCCACTATCACAGGGTGAACATCCTCGTAGCGTTTATCCTCTTCGCCTGCATTTGCGGGTTGTATCCATGGCTGTGTCTCCGCGGCCACTTCGGCGACCGATGATTCCAGCCTATCCAACACATGACCTTTGTGTCCCCACGGCCTCAGGTAATATTTGTAGACATTCTTGATGAATTTCTTTGCCAGATCTTTGGGCGTCACCTACTCGGACCCTTCCATGTCGTCTCTCAATTTCTTACTGATAGTGGTGGAAGCCATATGCGATGCCAAACACCCCAGTTCGCATTCAAGGTTGAATTTGCGATTCCAGTACACCCTCTCTCCGTGGTGTGCAAGTAATGCAACGTTGGCAGACTTTTGCTGGTACTCAAGTGCATGTTGAAGTCAACCGAGGCATTTCTAGGGGGAGCATACTTAAGTAAATTATAGGCAGTTTGCAGCTATATGCGAAAGCAGTGAGATCAATCCACAATCTTGATGTGTGAGAGTTTGTTTCTGATATGTGATTGCGCGAGATTATGCAGGCACGAAGGCTTGGAAGCACGGCGGCCGAGCTAAGCTACGCGTAGACTTTGTGTGTTGCCTTCATTGGGTACGGTTGGAAGGTTTCTGTCTTTGGGTCAAATTGCGCTCCTGTATCGTGCGCGTTTGGATTTTTATGTCGAGGAGAGGTTTGTACAAAGAAGCAAATAGACAAGCAAGCTTCTATCTTTTTTAGTATTTGATTCCGCCATAGTGGGTACAAATCCCGGTATTCGCTATCTGGGAATGACAGTTGTGCACCTCATAGGCCACACCTCTAGCACTGATCTTACACTGCAGGGTCAACTCCGCGAGAATGTCTAAGTTGTGTTTCAGCTGAAACCTGGATCTTCTTGTAAGGATACATTTCAGCACTGAGACCCTAATCCCCTAATTTTTTTGTGCTTTGATGCCAAGAATTGAAATATGTACATGTACATGTACATTACATGCACATAAGTCCTTGTTCCCATAAAAAGTACCTGATAACCTATCTCATCAGGGAAGTGTCAGGATCGAATCAAGTTATTATTCAGTCAAGATTACTAATAATCTGATTTGTTCGTGACAATTCCCTGGCAGGATCGATTTTCAGGTTTTTTTTTTTACTAGTCTTGAGTGTATATAAATATCGTAACTGGAAAGCAAGATACCCTTTCCGTAAGTCCTATCATTGGGGCAGTAGATGGAGAGTGATTGCACACATCAGCAATAATTAAATCTACTGAAAATCAATGAAGATTTTTTTTGAAAAAGACTAATGAGCTATTTTTTTCTTTTTCTTTTTTCTTTCTTGTTCAAGTAATACAGTAAAACTTCATATATTTCCACTCTCCTATGATTCCATACTTCTAATAATTACAGGCCTTTCCTAGGAACCAATTTAGTTCTATAGGAAAACTTTGAAAAGTTTTCAGCCTCCTATAAGTTCTAGTTCCTAGCCTTTTCAGGGTGAACTTCAAAGAATTTCATTAAGAAAAGAAAAAATGTCTTACCTCTCACTATGATTTAACCCCATATAGAGAATTTCAAACCTGAAACTGCATGCCCTTTCTATAAAGTTCTTGGATTGTAATTGTACATATGCCCACTAAAATGATGTGATGAACCCTGGTCATATACTTTCCTACTTGTTATGTTCTCCTTGTATTTCCTATTGTTAGTGATGATTCTTTGGAATTCTGCATTATGAATCATGAGGTATTATGCAGTCATGTATTGTCATTCATGTTTAGCTATCTGCCTTGCTGAGGTCATGAGAACAGTGTTTAGATTGAATGATGTATAGGAAAGGGTTATGTGGATAAAATAGGTTTTACAGAGACTGCTCTAGAAGGGAGGTACTGCTCTCGGTGATTGGTATATAAAGTGAAGGAAATCTACATAGTCCTATATTTCTTCACTTTCTTCTTTATGTAGTATCTTAAGTATACACCATAAGAATAAAGGGTTATTCCTACAAACCTTCAGCACATCGTTACCTCATTGTATGTGCACCTCTTAAGTCCTCTAAAAGAGTTGTGTATATTCTTCTATCCTGATTTACCCCCAAACCCTAATACAGACTGAGAATCAGTTATATTGCTGAAGGAGTTGTCCTTTACGTTATACTGCATTGCTCAGAAATCACCATCGAAGAAGATACATAAGAATTTAGGTAATATTGGAAGTCATCCCTAGTTACATAGAACTTGTAAGAAGAGGCACCCTAGTTTACTATCAAGGAAATCACCAAGCTGCTATAAGACAAGAACCTGCTTCCTACAGAAGAACCTAAAGACCTTCAAGTCCTGCCCCCCAGAAGAGGAATTGCGGAGTCTATTTTAACCTATAGGTCCAGGCTAGGCTAGCATAGAGATCAGTATCACCAAAGGTATTTCCTGAGAGACTGGCAAAAGCTCAGAAACCTTGGTGCAGTAACTGCAGTTGGAAAGTCAACCCTATCAACCACAACCTATGCTGTAAGACTAGGGAGTAATAAGAACTTGAGAAAGCAACTAGACTACAGTGGAAAAATAGTTTCTGTATTAGAAACTGTGATGGGCAAATCGATAGATTCTTCTATAAAGACTATCGCTGTGATGACCATTGGGACAATAGAATCCAATTCAACCACTAAATACCTGATACCACAAGTAGTAACAGTCACCCCAGACCTAGGAAAAGCACCAGTGCTATGCTTATACCTGTGGTCAGATACCGACACTGTAACTGCAAGTTTTCTACTAGATGAGGAATTGGAGGATGCCTCCCTTAAATTCCTAGAACATCTTAGGAAATCTAAGGTTGATAACCTTATAGTTGAAGTCACTATTCTCCTAGACACAGCTAATACACTAGGAGAGTGAAGATAAAATTATTCTCTATCTTTATAAGGATGATCTTGTTATGCTACATCACAACCACCCTATCACCCTAGTCTAGCTTGATAAACTTAGAATCCTCCTACTCACCATCCTAGACCATAGTATTGAAAAGTTCCTAGCAGCAAGAAGGTATAGGTATTAGTCAATGTCTACCAAGGGAAAGCTTATAGGCCTACCTGAAAATCGAGAAGAGGCATACCCCCTCATAGGCCTAGAGGAACTACAGTTCTAGTGAGACATCTACAACCTCAATAAGACCCTAGCCATGACACAGTACCAAAGAATAAGAGACTGGATCAGGGAACACTATAATTCCAGTCTTGACCAAAAACAAGATGTTAAGGACCTAAGACAATCGCAAGTTGTAGATCAGCAACAAATTGAAAGCCTTAAAAAGGAATAGGTACTAGAAAGAGAATAACTAGAAAATCTGAGGCAGGAAAAGATCACACTCCAGCTAAGGATCAATACCCTACAATAAGAACTACAAGAGGAGCAACAACAAGCATCAGAAATGCCTAAGCTAGTAAAGCTTGAGGACTATAAAGTGTTAGATGGAAAGGACCATGCCCAGCTAGACCTGTTTATTACCAGGTGTATAGACACCTTTGAGGTTAATGAGGACTGATTTAAGGATGTAGGCCATAAAATCAAGTGGGCAGCATCATTCCTAAAGGAGCTGGTACAAAAGTACTTCATTGCCAGAAGGCTGAAGAACTCCAAGAATGGAAAAGCACCAGAGGAAACATGGTCAGCCTTTGAAGAAGCCCTAAGAAAAGCATATAACAATACAGATAAGGATAATACTGCTTACTGGTAGTTCGAAAACCTTACATAGAAGGGGAATGTATATGAGTATTATGCAGACTTTGACAGTGTTGCATTCAATGCTAATTTACCTGAAGATAATAGGATGAAGATACTCCTGTTCAAGAAAAGACTAAAAGGAAATGTCTATGAGGCCATGGCCCACCAGTCATATCTCCCTAAGACATAATCAGAGTTTACACAACTGTGTATCCAGTTGGAAAGTGAACTTGAGTCAATCCTGAATAAGGAAGAGAAACCTACTAGCAAGTCCTACAAGGAACAGTGGAAGCAAGGCTTCAGGAAACACAGTAAGTTTAGCAACTACTGTTAGAAGGGACAGTATCAGGAAAAAGAAAAGATCACTTAGGAAGAGAGGGATTGCCATAAAAATAAAGGCTTGTGCTTCAATTGCAGAAAAGAGGTGCCATAAAAATAAAGGCTTGTGCTTCAATTGCAGAAAAGAGGGACATTATACAAGGAACTGTCTAAGGAAAGAAACCAGCAAAGTGTCAAAAACTCATAGCGTGAAAGTGGCAACTGTTACAATTCAGTTAGGAAACTCCAAGAGTCAGAACTAGATAGTGGTCTAGCTCTGAGGAAACCCTAAGGGAAACGCCTTACCTAGCAAGCCACTAGGACAGAAAAGTTAGAAGTATTTTTAGAAGGAGAACATTTGGTAGTCCAAGGAACATTAAATAACACTGTGTAGTGTTATGCCCTATTCGGTACAGGGGTAACTGGTTTCATATTTATGGCTGAAACATTTCCACAGAAAAACAGTTTCACTATGTTAAAGTTATAGACTCCAAGGACCTTGACAGTTGTTGATGGAATAGGAGTAAGTAGCAGAAAAATCACCAAGGTCACCAAAGTGGACACCCAGGTTGGACTAAAGAAAGAACAAGTGTTGTTCTATATTATGAAGTTAGCAGACTATCCTATCCTATTTAGATTTCAGTAGCTACAGCACCATCAAGTACAATTAGATTTTAGGATAAATCAGCTCACCTTCGTAGAAGAGGAGGGGAGAAGTTGAATCAATATTACCACCATTGGAGGAGTATCCTTCGAAAAAATACCAATAAGTAAAGATAGCAAGTTGTATGCCATTAGTGTTACAGAACTCACTGAGGAATGGGAGGTACTAGAAATAATACTGCTAGAGAAGTTGGTACTAGAGGAGTACCATGAATATTTGTACCTCTTTGACAAAGAGAAAGTGGACGCTTTACCCCCACATTGAAAGATCGATCACAGGATTCCACTAATCAAAGGAGGTGAACCACCATGGTTACCTACCTATGGACTATTAGAGGTACAGCTACAAGAGGTAAGTAAGAACCTAAAAGAGAACCTAGTGAAAAGATTCATCCAGGAGTTGCAGTCTCCAGCTAGTGCACCTATATTGTTTGTGAAAAAGAAGGATAGATCAATCTACCTATGTGTAGATTATCGGGGACTCAACAAAGTTATGATCAAAAATCGCTATCCATTACCATTGATCTAGGAAATATTAGAATGGTTAAAAGAAGCAAAGATCTATCCCAGGGTAGATCTAAGCCAGGTATACAATTCAGTTAGAATTGCAGAAGGTGAGGAATGGAAGACTGTATTCCTAACTAGGTATGGCCATTATGAGTATAAGGTTATGCCTTTTTGTCTCATAAAAGTACCAGCAACATTCTAAGCATTCATCAACAACATTCTAAAAGATTATTTAGACATTTTCTGTGTTGTCTATTTTGATCACATATTGATGTTTTCAAAAAACCTAGAAGAACACATCAACCATGTGTGAACAATTTTGAGAAAACTAGGGGAAAACAAAGTTTATTGCAAACCTGAGAAATGCAAATTCCATATTACAAAAACAGAATTTCTTGGATATCTCATCTCCCTAAAAGGTATTGCCATAGACAACAAGAAGGTAGAAGCAGTACTAGGATGGGAAATACTGAAGTCAGTAAAAGATATTCAAATGTTCATAGGATTTGCAAACTTCTACTGGAGATTCATCAAAGGATACTCAAGAGTAGTATCACCAATTACGAAGCTATTGAACAAGGACTAGAAGTTTAAATGGACAAAGGAATTAAGTGTTACTTTTATAAGTCTCAAAGAAGTGTTCACATCAGCGGCAACCCTGAGATACTTTGACCTAGAAAAACTGGTTATTGTGGAAACGGATGCATCTGATCATGTGGTAGTGGGCATCCTTTCCAATAAATTCCAGCAAGAGGATGGAAAACAAGTTTTGCACCCAGTAGTATACTTCTCTAAGAAGTTCAACCCTGCACACTGTAACTACCTGGTGTATGATAAGGAGCTATTAGTAGTTATTCTCACATTTTCAGAGTGGGAATGGTATATTGCATACTCAAAATTCCCAGTTTAAGTGATGACCGATCACAAGTACTTGGAATGCTTTATGACCAAGAGAATATTAAATTACCAACAGGTAAGATAGTCCAAGTTCCTATTAAGGTTCAACTTCCAAATATGCTATCGACCAGGGAAATAGGGAGGAAAACCTGATTCTTTAACCAGGAGATCTAGAGATCTTCCGAAGGAAGAGGATGAATGTATTACTTATTAGGAACAAGTAATCATCTGACATTGCCACTTAGACTATATATTACAAGCAAGCATACAGCTAAATATCCTCTTAGTAGTGCTAGAAGTGGAAACAAATGAAGATTTTGAGGAGAAAATCAAAAGGTCTTATAACAAGGACCCTGCTACAAAGTCTTTTCTGCAGGCCCTGTATAAACAAGAAAAGTCTTCAAAGCATGCAGAACTATCAGATTATGTGCAGGCTCCTTCAGAACTTCAAACTGTAAAGGACAACTTCTTCAGCGATACAACTGATGCTCAGTCTGTACCAGGGGTTTTGGGTAAATCAGGATAGAAGAAGATACACAACTCTGTAGAGGACTCAAGAGATGGGCATTGAGCGAGGCAACGATGTGCTGAAGGTTTGTGGGAATAACTCTTTATTCCTAAGGTGTATACTTAAGATACTGCGTGAAGAAGAAAGAAAGAAAGGAAATACAGGACTGTGAGATTTCCTTCTCTTTTATACCAATCGCTAAGAGCACTGCCTGCCTTCTAGAGCAGTCTCTATAAAACCGGTTCTGTCCACATGACCCTTTTCCATATGTCACTTGATCTAAACACTGTTCTCATGACCTCTGCAAGGCAGACAGCTAAACATGAGTGACCATACATGACCGAGTGATAATTCATGACTCTTAACGCGGAATTCCAAAGAACATCACTAACAACAGGAAACACAAGGAGAATAACAAGTAGGAAAGTACATGACCACAGTTCATCATACAAACTACCGCCTATGTTATTAGTTCTTAGCTATTAGTATTATCTTGCACCTGCAAACATCATGACAATGTCGCAAAGTTCAAAGAAGCCCAAAACCCCCCCCTTCAATTCTGCCTCGCAGGAGGCAAGGGATGAAGCCGTCGCTATAAAAGTAATGTTCACCTTTTTCGAGATGTTAGGCATCTATACTGCAATAGTTAATGAACCTGGAATGGGAGATATAATCACGATGCATACTGCGCCGCTTACAGGTGACTTGTAAATTATATACAGACACATCCAGTTCTATATACAGACCTTACCATTGCTCCTCACCTCTGTGAACAAAATCCAGGAGGAAGTCACTGCTCTCGCTGCTGGCCAGCAGTCTCTCCAAGCTTGCTTCGATGAACTTGAGGCTGTGACCACCCACAATGCCACTGCCACAGCTATAGCTAAAGTAGGCCACACTAAAATCGACCTTGCACTATCTGATTCTATCAAAAAACTCCAGTCAGAAGCATCAAAAACAGCGAAAGCAGTGAAGAAGATATCCTCTTCTATCTCCACTTCCCCTATACCTACTGTACCAGATGTGGTGCCCCCTACTACAACTGACAGTACCTAGGCATAGGTGGTGAAGAAAAACAAGGGCAAAGCCTTACATACCTCACCCCCAACTATTGTTCCTCCTATTACGAAATATCCCACAAAATACGAATGAGAGATAATTGGTAATCTCGAGGGAGAGGTCCCCAAGTTCAACCCAATTACTGTCCAGGATGCTGTTAATGCCACTCTAGTTAACAAGAAAGCCTACTCTGCTTACCAAGTTTGCTCCATCTAAAAAGCTAGAGATAGCAATGTCTTCCTCTCTGTCATGTAGAATACAACCACCTAGCAGGTACTCACATTTAAGCCTACTATTGAGGAGGCAGTCTGCAAGTTCTTCCCTACCACTACCAGCCTTCACCACAACTTCTTGCACAAGAAGTACATTGTGCACAATGTGCCAACCCCTCATCCTCAACACCACTGAATTTGAACATATGTCGCTCATCCGAAAGGAGATCGAGACATTCAACCAAGGTGTTGTACTCACCTAGACCCCATGCCAGCTTGCTTCAAAGGATAAGATTATTGGCAAACCTGCTTCCTTCATTATCATCACTGTAGTGGTGAACAATAACTATTACTGCATCTCCCAAGGTCTAACCATCCTCAACAATAATTGCTAGACCAACACATACATTACCTTCTTGAAAGCTACCTAATACTCTCACTGCTGCTGCTTCAGACATCACCAACTGAAGTGCACCTTTTCCCCCTGCTGCTACCTATGTATAGGACCTGATACTATCTTTGAACACTTCTGTAGCAATACAGAGTGTAAACACTGTAGACAACAGTGCAATCACACAATACTTAAATGTACTAATTGTGATGCTACCCATCCCGCTAACCATCCCCTTTACCCTAAATAACTGAAAGCCCTGGCTGATAGTAATAAGTGAGTGGAGAACCTACATGCTATAATGTAAGAGGGAATGGAGACTTGGGGCTTCTTGGTATATCATCTCTTATTCAGCTGCTGTTGTTCCCTTTGTATAAAGGTTTTGTAAGTTTAGATTGTGTTTTTTCCTTCATCCTATCTCTTTCCTTTTTCTTTGGTTAGTGTTTCTCACTTCTACCTTAATCCCTTCTAGTTGTTGTAAGGTTTGCCTTGCTGGAGATGGGAAAGGGGTTCCCTACAGTTATCTTCTATTTTTTACTTAAGTTTTCTCTGCCTTCCTATATGCTAGGTTGGTCACTGTTTGTGCTGGTCGCATTTCTTTTCTGAAAGTTCTTTCCCCCTACCCTTCTTTACCCTCCACCCTATTTCTTCTTTAGTTTATTGCATGTAAGCGGGGAGGACTCAGGAACAAACCTGTATTTTTTCTAGACTATAGACTACATGACTGACCTTAAGTCAGCTGTCATTTACCTCTATCATAGCTCTATATAGCTGCACATGGAGGTTCTTTCACATGACCCCTTCGCAGTCATAAAGATAAAATAAAATGAATTTCCCCCCCTCCTCCCCCCTGTCAGATTACATGATCAAGGAAGGATTATTATTGTACAATAACTTAGTCAGTATCCCTGATGATCTGGACCTAAAACTGGAAATACTTTAGCAAAACCATGACTATATAGCCACTGGACACCCTGGAAGGGCCAAGACATATAAGTTGATAACAAGGAATTATTTGTGGCCAGGATTATGGAAGTACATCAGCCAATACATTAGCAATTGCAAAGCATGCATAAGAGTGAAACCTGTTAGACATGCACCCTTCAGCACTTTTAAACCCCTAGAAATACCTGAAAAGCCCTAGAATTCGATATCCATGGACTTTATAGTAGGATTGCTAATAAGCAAGGAATATAATGTGATCTTTGTAGTAGTGGATCGCCTGACCAAAATGGCACACTATATCCCTACAACAGAAAAGGTAATAAGCAAAGATATAGCAACCCTGTACCTATATCCTATATGGAAACACCATGGATTACCAAAGAATATTACCTCCAATTATGGTACCCAATTTAGTTTGGAATTCTGGAAGTCTCTATGCCAGAATTTGAAAATCAAAAGCAATCTTGACATAGCCTACCACCCATAGACAGATGGTCAGATAGAAAGAATAAACTCAGTTCTAGAACAGTATCTTTGAATTTATTGCTATTATCAGTAGGACCATTAGGCATCCCTGCTTCCCATTGCAGAGTTTAGCTACAATAACCAAGCATCAGTAACTACAAAAGTTAGCATATTCTATGCAAACTATGGATACCACCTACACTTTGTGATAGATATAGACCTTGGGAGAAGGTCAAATACCCCTGAAAGTGTCAAGGATCTCACTACTAGGCTATAGGAAGTGCATGACTTATGCAAGGCAGAAATTGCTTATGCACAAGCAAGCTAGAACCAAGTGGTAGATCAGTGAAGAAAATTGGCATCTGTGATAGGAGTTAGAGAACATGTTTAGCTGAATATGAAGAATCTGTGTACCTAGAGGCTATCCTAGAAACTTGATCACAAAAGATTTGGTCCATTCAAAGTTCTAGCAAGAGTTGGACTCAAGCATATATACTCAAGCTTCCTCACTCTGTGAAGATCTATCCAGTCTTCTACATCTCTTTACTAGAACTAACAAGCAAACATGAACTAGTCCTATGCCATCAAAATCCTCTATCTCCTCTGATTATCATTGAAGGAAATCAAGAGTACGAAGTTGAGAGTTTTCCCAACTCTAAACACCTTTGAGGTGGTGCTCTTCACTACCTTGTCAAATAGGTCAGCTACTCTAAGCCTACATGGGAGCCTTCCTAGCACCTTGAGTACTCCTAGGAGCTCATTGATGAGTTCCACCACTGCTTGCCCAATAAGCCTGGGTTATGATAGAGATGAGGAAATGACAGAGGTCTCCCTATACCTAACCATGGTTGTACCTGTTTTTGACCAGTATAGATGAGTTTGCACCTCCCCTAAAGATAGTATAGTAAAGGAGAAGCCCATTGAAGACCCTCAGACATTTGGTCTTGAAACTATCACAAACCAGGGTTGGACACCACTCTTACCCTAAGAAAAGCCTTAGCCCTATGAGCTACTGCTTTATTCTCCACAGCTGCAGTCTACCTTAAACCAGCAATGGCAGTGATGGGAGGAATAGGTCTTACCACCTATTTCCCCCATATCACCCCTTGGTTCACAAGAAATCAAAGTAGACCCTGAAAACCCTTATTGGTAGTATGCGCTAATATCAAAAGTATCTGCCAGTCATAGTGGATACACCCTGCCACTATTACGAAAAGTTCCTATTGATCTCTACTCCTAGAGATCAAGGAGGAGCACCAATGTAAGGCAACACTAGAAGTTGATAGAGATTCAGCAAGGTACTAGTATTGCCTACCAATGCCTTTATATATCCGGCTTGGGAATCTGAGGGATAGATTGGACTAGATATTAGAGAATATAAGAGATAACCACCTGTGATAAGAAGTATCCCTAGCTGTCACAGGAGTTCCAGCTTAAAGAGGGGGATACTGTGATGAACTGTGGTCATATACTTTCCTACTTCTTATTTTCTCCTTGTATTTCCTATTGTTAGAGATGATTCTTTGGAATTCTGTATTATGAATCATGAAGTATTACTCAGTCATTTATAGTCACTAATGTTTATCTGTCTACCTTGCAGAGGTCATGAGAACAGTGTTTAGATTGAATGACTTATAGGAAATGGTCATGTGGACAAAATAGGTTTTACAGAGACTGGTCTAGAAGGGAGGCAGGGCTCTTGGCGATTGGTATATAAAGAGAAGGAAATCCACGCAGTCCTATCAAGGCTCCGTCGCACTTTCAAACCACCCCCTACATTTTAGTTCTCAGCGATTAGTATCTCGCACCGACAAACATCGTGACAATGTCGCGAAGTTCAAAGAAACCCCAAGTTCCCCCCCTTAATCCCCCCCCTCAAGAGGCAAGGGACGAAGCCGCCACTATGAAAGCGATGTTTTTCTCGTTCGAAGCATCTAGCATCTCCCCCACAGTTAAGAATGAACCTGGAATGGGCGATGTTATCTCGATGCATACTGCTCCACTCATCGGTGACTTGTACATCAGGTACAGAGACCTCCAGTTTTATACACAGACTCTACCCTCCCTCCTGGCTTCTGTGACCAAGATCCAAGAGGCAGTAACCGCCATTGCTGCTGGCCAACAGTCCCTCGAAGCCCGCTTTGATGAACTCGAAGCTATCACCACCCGCAATACAACTGCTATAGCCTTGACTAAGGCAGGCCCCACTGAAATCTACCTCGCCCTTTCCGATTCCATCAAAAAGCTACGGTCAGAAACGTCTAAAACTGCTAAAGCAGTGAAGAAGATCTCTTCTTCCCTTGCCTCCCCCGCTCCCGCTGCGCCACAAGTGGCGCCCCCCACTGCTGACACCACCTGGGCCCAGGTAGTGAAGAAAAACAAAGGCAAGGCCTCAGCTGTGCCGGTCCCAACTACTACTACTCCTCCTGCCCTGAAGTACCTGACTAAGAGGGAGCGAGAAATAATCATCAATCTCGAGGGAGAAGTCCCCGAGTTCAACCCAATCGCCATCCTGGACACTGTCAACACCGCACTAGTTGACAAGAAAGCCCCCTCTGCTTGCCGTGTCCAATCTGTCAGAAAGGCCGGCGCCTCCAACATCTTCCTCCCTGTCATGGAGAACACCACTGCCTAGCAAGTCCTTGCATACAAGCCCACCATCGAGGAAGCTGTCCACAAGTTCTTCCCCACCACCACCGGCCTCCGCCGAAACTTCCTACATAAGAAGTACATTGTGCACAATGTGCCCACCCCCGGCCTTAACACCTCGGAAGTCGAACACATGTTGCTTATCCGCAAGGAGATCGAGACATTCAACCAAGGTGTTGTACTTGCCCAAACAACACGCTGGCTTACTTCGGAGGATAATCTTATCGGCAAACCCGCCTCCTCCATTGTCATCACTGTGGTGGTGAATAATAACCACTACCGCATATCACAGAGTCTGACTATCCTCAATAAGAATCGTCAGACTGACCTATACATTGCCTTCTCGAAGGCCACCCAATGCTCCCACTGCTGTCGCTTCGGCCATCACTAACTGAAGTGCACGTTCTCTCCCCGCTGCCGTATCTGTGCAGGACCCCACGCTATCTTCGAACACTTCTGTGGCAACACAGAGTGTAAATGCTGTAGACGACAATGCGATCATACAATCCTCAGGTGTGCAAATTGCGATGCCGCCCACCCCGCCAACGATCCCCTCTGTCCTGTTTATTCGCAAGCCTTGGCCGATAATAATAAAAGATTGGAGAACTTGTGTGCTGTGATGGAAGAGGGAATGGAGACTTATGGCCCCTCGGTATTTCATCTGTTTTCCTGCTTTTGTTGTTCCCTTGGTGTAAGTGTTCAGTGAGTTTAGCTTGTGTTTTCTCCTTTGTCCTTTTCTCTTTCCTTTCTCTTTGGTTAGTGTTTCTCGCTTTTACCTCAATTCCTCCCAGTTGTTGTAAGGTTCACCTCGCTGGAGATGGGAAAGGGGTCCCCCAGGCTTTTCTTTTTCTTTTTTGCTTGAAGTTTTTCTGCTGTTTTGACGTACTGGGTGGTCGCTTTTGTGCCGGTCGCATTTTCTTTTTTGAGTTTCACTTTCCCCTGCCACTCTTTCCTTCCTGCCCTGTTTCTTCTTTAGTTTATTGCGTGTAAGCGGGGAGGATTCGGGAACAAACCTGTATTTTATCTTGTAAACCATAGGCATGCTACTGACACTAGGTCAGCTGTCTTCTACCTCCGTCATAGCTTGACATAGCTGCAAGCGGAGGTTCTTTAGACGACCCCTAGCGG
>JABYPW010001191.1:0-17049 GCA_016880775.1 Phymatotrichopsis omnivora
AAGCACCTACGCCGAACCCTAAAAAAAAAAAATCCACAAACGCACAACCGAAAAAAAAAAAAAAAGAAAAGAAAAGAAAAACCTAGAACCTATTGCTCCCCTCCATAACAGCCCCCATACTCCAGCTCAATCCCCATTTCCCTCAACTGCTCAATCTGCTTCTTCGAAATGGTAACCTCATCGAATCCATGCGGTAACGGCAATCGCACTCTATCCCAGCCATCTGCATTAGTATTGTTTTTGGGAAGAAAACTTTACATTGTACGAGTGGGTAAGGGCGAGGCATCAATACTTCAAAAAATAAAATTTTAAGTTCCGCGCCTTATCCTTCAGCTGCACGTCTGTCCGTCCAGCAAACAACGGTTCCTCCAACTGCTCCCATCAGCTTCCCAATCACCAACTCCAAAAAAACTAGAAAACTGCTATGAAGAGCGAGAAGAGGGAGAGAGGACAACACTCACATCGCGAATAGCGCTCCACTGGCACCCGAACTCCCCAATCTTCTCAATTAATAAATCTTCTGCCTCGCGGCTCCAAAACTTGCGCGACTGCCGCCGCCTTCCCACCATCTCTTCTCGATTGGTCTTCGCGATGCGATTGACCCTGCGCGCAAGCCTTTCCTCTTCCCTTCCGTGGGTCTCGTTCAACGACTCGGCATCCAAGCTGCGCCGGAGCGAGCGACGATGAGAGGTGGACGCGGCGCGATTCTGGACGTCAAGGACGGGAAGGGGTTCGATGTGGGTGACATCCGGTACATCGATGGGTTCTTGGGACAGGGGCTCACGTTTGGGAACGATGTTAGGTGGCGAGGAACTGCGGGAGGCGCTACTGCCCGGGAGGAAGAGCGGGGAGGACGAAGCATGAGGTTCTTGCGAGGCCCTAGGTAATTGCTCTGTAGCCTCCTGTTCTGCCTCGGCGGTCCACGCCGGGGGAAGATACCGCCGCGATTTCTTCTGCAGCTGGGAATTATGCGGTCGTGTGTCTACTTCGAACTCATCCTCATCCTCCTCTTGCGAGGGCAGGGTGAGTCGTCGCCGTTTGGCAGGGGTGCGTGTGAGCTCTTGCTGCACGTTGAATGGACTCAGGCGTTTGGCACCTGGCTGCGGGTCAATAAACTTCCGTTTCCGCCCCTGTGCTGTCGTCGGGGGTTCCGATGAAGGCCGGGGTTCGTTGGGAAGGTTAACTTGTTTTTCCATTTCCTGCATCGTCAGTTCCGGAGGTGGCTCTTGTTCCGATAACGGTTGTGGAGGAGACTGCGGGACAAGAGCGCCGGAAAGAGCATCCTTCATCCTGCTAAGGTGGAAGAGTTGCACCCACGACAGTTTAGGGTCCGGGTCGGGGGCGGAAGGAACGGGGGACGGTCGTTGTGGGGGAATTTTCGGTTTGGGGGAGCCGGCTCGGTCGAGGCTGCGATAGTTAGCTTGGTATGAAGAGTGTTATGTGCTGGCAGTACACATAGCACTTGGGGGGATGTGACGACTTGAAATGAATACAGAAGCAGGGGGAATAACTACAACAAGCTTGGTATGAAGGATGGATAGGGATGGGAGGCAAGGGGTTAGGATCCTACGTTATCCGTTCCTCGGAAATAGATTCCAAAGGCATCGCCGCAGACCTCAACTCGGGCTCCAGCTGAAGGGTTTCGGGGTGCTCCCGCGCAGTGACGGCGATAGTCACCGTTGAAGCACCCGTCGACACCCCCCGGGGTATACACGAATCCAAGTGGCCATTCCGTGATTCCGTGAACACCGTTTCATCCTGTCCTATCCCATAATTCGAATGATCATTCCATAACTCCGTAACCTCCGTTTCACTCTGGTGTGTACCCGATTCCAGTTGACCGCTCCGTGATTCTGCGACCTCAATTTCATTCTGCTGTATATCTGAATTCAATTGACCATTCCATGAATCCGCAATCTCCATTTCATCGTGTTGTATCCCCGAATCTAAATGACCACTCCGTGATTCCGCGGGCCCCGCTTCATTCTGTTGTACCACTGCTTCATTCTGTTGTATCTGTAGTACCCCTGCCTCATTCTGTTGCACCTCTGAACGCAGTTGCCCACTCCGTGATTCGGCAACATCCATTTCATTTCGTAGTATTGGGGATCTAGGGATGGCAGGCGCAACAACAAAACCTAACGACCTCTCGTTATCCTGGACCTTAGCAATCAAATCCTCCAGCTGCCCACCGTTGCTCAGGGCTCTCGCGCGGACCTTGATGTAGTCAACTGTCATGGAAACAAATGTCCCCCACGGAAACATGGCAGACAGCTCCTCAAAGTCGACGAGGTCTTCGCCGGAAACTATGTCCTTCCCGCTCCTTCTCCTCTCCTCATGCCGTGCTATTTTGAACGTACTCCGAATCCTGGAAATACGCTCCCTGATACGCAACTGCAATTCCTTCGACTCTTTCATCTGCGGCCAAAGCTTGACCCTCTGCCGTCGTATCCAGTACTCCTCCACCTCGTCACCGTAGTCGTCGTCGTCGTCGGAACCGGCATCTATGAAGAAGTGCCGCCGTAGATACACGTCCGGATTGAAATGGTTCCTATGGCTGTATTTACCCAAAGTAAGGATAAGCGTCTGCGTCCAGAGTTCCAACGCAATGTCGAAGTCACCCGCATTGACGGTGTCGCCGAACTGTGCAGGGAAGTCCCGCTCAGTCTCTTCCAGCGCCCGGGAAGTTGCGTTGGAGGTTTCGGGAGAAGTGAGAATGAATTGCGCGAGCACGGCGAGGTTTGCCCAGTGCAAGACTGGGGACAGGATGGCGGTGTTCGTGGCGGTCTCGACGACGTGCGGGGAGAGGTAGTCGGAGGAGCCAAAGGCGGTTTTCGAAGCGTTGAAAGCTCGCTCGTAGAGGCGGAGGCGTTTAGAGATGGCGGATCCTGGGAGGCGGAGATTCCGCACAGGGTCGGGAGAGGGATTCAGTATGAGTAGGTTGAGAATCTTTGCGGCGTTTTTTGCGAGCTCTGGCACCGTCTCGAAGATCAGGTTGGCGTCCATTTCTTGGACCTCGAGCTGGGTGCCAGAGATTTCCGAGTCCGTCATGGCGTGTTGGTCGAATTGCTCGGAGGTTATAGATTCGGAGTGGGCCAAGCCCGAGTGACGGCGGGAGTCATCGTTATCATCGCGGTGCTTCTGGGGCGGGGAGGCGGCGGTAGGGTGGCGGTGGTGGTGGTGATGGGGGCGCGGTGATTCAGGGATGGCGGGGAAATGACGTGGGGAGGCTGGTGCGGGGAGGAAGGTTAGCCATCTATAGATGCGCTCCATGGAGGGACCGACGGCGAAAGCAGGATGGGCGAAGCAGATGCGAATGAGCAATTGGGGGAGTAGATGCGGCGGAGGGATTGGGGTAGCAGGAGCGGAGGTAGGCAAAGGCGGGGCCTTCGAGCAGACGAGCTCGCCAGGGACAGGAAGCAGATGGACAAGTCAAAGATGGTGCTCTTGAACAAACAAGCTCGTCAAGGACAGGAAGCAGATGAGGAAGAAAGACAGGAGGGTCGTTGGGCAGACGACTCGTCGCGGACAGGCAGTGGATGACGAAGCAGACAAAGCCAAGGCATTTGAGCGGAGGGGCAGCAGACATTGCGGGCGGGAGGGAAGGGGAGGCGCGCGACAAGCGAACCAAGGCAAACAGAGTCACGGACTCTCGCATACTCACCTCGATTCCTTTTCTTCCCCACCACGTCAAGCACCGCCTTCTCCACTTCCTCGACAATGCTCTCGGGCGGCGCCCTCTTCTTTGAGCGGCGGCCTTGCACTCTCTCGCGGCCGCGGAACGACTGGCCAGGTTCTCGGCTTTGCGGGGGCATGATGCGATCGGCGACGGAAGACGAGGTGCTTCGCGTGTGGACCATCGCGGCGACTCCAAGGGAAAGGTGTTGTTGGGAAGCGGCGAGGCTTTGGGTGGGACGCGTAGGGCGTGTGTGTGGAGAGAAGCAGCGCCGATGGTTGCATGCGATGCGATGGAAAATGGGGACTCCACGTCGATACCCAATCGGGTTGCTGCCTGTCTTGGCGCAGGCAATGACAGGCCGTGGCGACTGGCAATCCGTGCTCTGAACTGCCCTCACGGAACCAATCGAAGCTTCTCTGCCTCTGCATCCTCTTCAGCAAAAAGCGGAATCGTATCCATTCACCAGCCTTACGGCATATGTAAAGACGAAAATTTGGGTCGTATGCATTGCCAATGTTCGTATTATTCGCAGAATTTTTGGAAATGGAAATACTATTGTCAGTTGCCGGAATGAGCTCTGATTCAGGTACTGGAAAGAGCAGATGCTTATACATGTATGTACTTGATTTTTGCTTTGTGTATCCTATGGATATTTCTACGTATCCAAAATTTTGAGAGTAAATAAGATCAACAATTTTGGGTGCTGCGAATCTGCACCTGCGATTATACACTCCACCAAATAATGCCGGTATTTGTAGTCGGCAATAGTGGACAAAAGTTCCCTAAGTATTTATATTTCGTGTTGCGTATTTATCTTCGCTTACATGTATTACTTTTGTGGGTCGTGTCGGTTTGCTTTGTTTTAGCGTATCTTCAAAGTAAGTTTGTTGCAGTTTCCAATTTATTATTTGCGGGCCTTATTTGTTTGCGACACGGCGAAATAGTTTCGTCCGTTTGACAATTAAACTTATGTGCAAAATAAGGTGAGGATAGAGCAATAGCAATTCGATATCCCTAAGCGAAAATGTTGCATTGTTATGAGATTCATCACAGTTCGCTTCGTCTTCTCCGAAATACTTAAAAGGCTGGACGGTTCCGACAAAACTGGACACCTTGTTTTGCTGCCGGGGCGTGTGCTTTGCATAGTAACGCGTAGAGTGATTTACAAGGGCTATTACATAGTACCAAACTTACTTACAACTCTTAGAGTGGACGAGTTTTGCACAGTTTTGCAGCATCTTAACTTTAGCAAAAGCAGTTATGCTAACCATTCGCAATGTACAGAGAAGCTGTTGCCACATCTATCCAATGATGGTCAAGGACGTAGTCACAAGTGTAGGAGCATCAGGATGTACCTTCATCTGCTAAGCGCCGTCAGGGTAACCTTCATACGGCAACATAACGTATATCACGTGAAAGCGGGTAATCATGTGAAAGCGAGCCATCATGTGAAAGTGAGCCTCGGCATTCCCTGCCTAATTATCTACTAAAGTTAAGCTATGGCAACAAAATGATCGTGAAATCTGGGTCGAGGAGGTCATTTGGGCTTTACAAGATGGTCAGGAAACCTCATTTCATACCACCGCAGAAGCATTCAATATACCCTGTACTACCCTCCAATATTGCTTCAAGGGAGAATGTCAGCCCTGTCAAACTGCACATAGCCATCTTATCCTAGCTGAGGAAGATGCTGTTTTGCAATGGTGTAAAAAATTAGATGCCTGGGGTTTTCTGCCAAGGTTGGATTTAGTATATGGGATAGTTAATTCGCTTGTACAAAAAAAGACCAGCAACCCGAATGCAACTATTAGGAAGAACTAGATAACAAGGTTTCTAAATCGACACCCAGACCTTAAAATTAAATACAGCAAATGGCTGGATCAACAAAGAGCCTATTCAACCAACCTACAAGTCACTAAAGATTACTTTTCGAAGTTGCAACATATTGTCCACCAACACAACCTTAAGCCTTATCAGATATGGAATATGGATGAAAAGGGTTTTCTTATAGGTATTACAGCAAAGGCTTGGATCATATACAGAAAGGGAAGGCAAAATCCAAATGTGACTTAGGATAGAAAACAGGATATGGTGACAGTTATAGAAATTGTCTCTGCCAGTAGCTTAGTGCTCCCCTCTATGGTTATCAACAAATGTAAAACTCACTACCTAGGTTGGTATATCAACTTAGACAACTCTAGAGAAGATATCACATTTGCAATTAGTGCAAATAGATGGGCAGATGACTACCTCAGCATTCAATACCTCTAGGAGAATTTTTTTTCCAGGAACAACAGTATTAATTAGCAATGTTCCCTAACTCTTGATCCTAGATAGATATGGTTCTCTTGTTACTTTTGAATTTATACAATTCTGTATAGACCATAACATTTTGCTTTTATGTCTTCCATCCTATTCAACACACCTATGTCAACCACTTGATGTTGGTTTATTTAGTCCCTTACAATATTACTATAGAAAAGTAGTTAATATTATATATAGAGCACAAACACTGGGATTAAATGATCTATTTTTCTACCACTTCTATTTGAAGCCTATAGTGCTACATATATATGTTGCAATATTGAAGCTGTATTCGAAGCTACCAGTATCATCCCCATAATCTAAAAAAAGTTCTCTCAAAATTCCTCTCTATATGTACAAATGCAAGACTAAACCTAAGCAAATTTGACAAAGATATTATTCTACAAACTCCACAGAATAACTAAGACCTCTATCATCGAATTCAAGCTATCTAGATAAAATTAAGGAATAGAAATATATCTTTAGAGGAGATAGGAAAAATATTCCATTGTGGGAACTATATAGCCAAGACCACCAATACTAAACTCAATAGCACAGATGAAAATATCTGTCTACCTATGAAAATCTAAATAGCCAGAGTCTAAAACTGATCCAAAAAAAACTTGGAAAAGCTTGAACTTTGAATGGTACTATCATAACTGATTTATGTGATAAGAGGTTAGGTCAGGAAAATTTTTAACTATATAACCTAACAACTCCATATACAACACCAAGAGTAATGCTGAAGTCTACTCTAAAGTAACCCTACCATTAAATACCTGGAAAAAGGTTATTCAGATCACTAAGCAGGCTGCTATCATAATCACCAGTAACTTAAAATCACATGTCTCAATAGTTGTGCACAAGAAATTGGCAAATGAAATTTGGATCTCAGAGAGTGAAAGTGACAAAACTTTACTACCTATAACCCCACCACCAAGTAATAACCCCAGTCCACCTGATTGCGTTGTAATACACACTAAACTCCACCTTCCTAACTGCCTTCTCCACTACTATACCTACCCTACAACTAGCACAGGATGCTCAAACCTAAGCCTAGGTTATCTCAAAGAAACAGAAAAAGAAGAGTAGCTCAATTACCCAAAAGGATCCCCTCCTGAGTACCCCTCTTCCTTCTATGTACTACCATACTATCCATGACTCTGGAATTATCATCAATATTAAAGAGCCCTAGGCCTTCGGTAAATACATATACATATAAATCTATGACTGAGTTAACTCAGTACTCAATAAGGCTAAAGCCTATTCCTTCTTACATATATATAGATATTATAACAATAACCCTACCACCCTTGTTCTCATAACCATGGAGACTATCACCACCACTACTGTCATATCATATAGACCCATTATTACTAAAGCTATTAGGGAGTTCTGTGAAGTTAAGGGCATTAACCATAATTACACATAGAAGAAATATATCATCCTTGGTATTCCCACTACCATAGACCTTAACACCATAGCACAAATAACCTGACTCTGATAAGAGATTGAGTGCTACAACTCCAGTATCACCCTTAGTATGACTATACGCTAGCTGAAATCTAGTGACAAAATTAACAAACAGAATCATAGCTCACCTGTGATCACTGTTATTGACAACAATACTAAGGCTTGTATTGTAAAGGGTCTTACCATTCTCAATAAAACCTATTACATTATCAACTATATCATATTCAGGACTGATATCTAATACTCATAATACTTGAAGTTTAGATACTCAGTCTAGAACTGCCAATCCCCTCCCTACTACTAACTTTGTGCTAGCCACCACACAATCCTAGAACATACCTTTAGAGTTGCTGAATGTAAACAACCAAAAGGTTTTACCTATAAGAATACATTCCTCCAATATATGAATTGTAAAGGCCTATACAAAGTTAATGATCATATCTGCATGATGTTAATCCAAGCTAAGATTGCAGAGTTCAATATAAAGGATAGGTCTATGACTATAGGAGGAGTCTAGATCCCCCTATGTTTTTAGTTTTTCCTTTTTCTATATAGAATATAGTTTTGTCTTAGTTTTGTAAGGAGGAAGGGTACCTGTTATAGTTTTCTCTTCTCTTTCCTTTTTTCTTTAGTTTTTCCATCTCTTTACTTGGGGGTTTTTCTTTTATTATTGTAAGGTTCACCTAGTCATTACTTTTCCCTAGTCAGCTTTTGTATGTAGTTATCTACATTTTCTTTTTTTGGTACAAGTCAGCAGTAGATTTCTTTAGTTTTTTATGAGCAAGAGCTACTGGTTTAGTTCTTGTACTTGATTGTATGTAAATGACCTCACTATATTGCTGTAGGTAGTTGAATAGGAAATGACTTTTAACATTCTTTATCTAGGTGTGAGGATGGTCTAGTTGTATGGCTGTGCTAATGTCATTATGTGGTAAGATACAATATTGTAGGTTCAAATCCCACTTACACCACACCTAAATACCACGCTTCTCTGGTCAGTTATAGGTTTTAGAATATAAGCAAGTTTTCCTGGACTATATATGGTTATCTGATTAGGGGTTTAGTATATATAAGAGAATATGACTGATGATCACAATGGCTATATAAAGGTTACCCTAATGGTGTTTAGCAAAGTATTACTCCTATGTATGAGGATAGTACTTGCTCTTAATTGAGTGTATATGACCAACCCTCTATAATAGTGACTAGTTTAGAAATCACTTCTAGATATTCTTTATCTAGGAAGGATATAAAACTTATAATAGCAGAAAATAATATATTAGACATTCTTTGTCTTTTCCTTCTTTCTTCCTTACCTTCAAGACTAGCTTCAAGTCTTAAAATATATTCACTTCTACATTATAACTTTATCTTTACCATTCTATGTGTATATAGATATAGGAAAGATCTTATTCCGTTGAGAAGAATAAGTTGAGATATATAAGTTCACTCAGTAATACTTATAGCTTCATACCTGTAAGGTCTTTACTAAGCTTTCTCTACCTAAGGAGATATGCACTATTAACATATATTTTTAAGTCATGGCTAGCAAAGACCAACCCATGACTGACCCTTAATCTACCCTTGTATTGTTTAATAGGAAGACCCTTGAATATCCTATGAGACTAGGCTCATCAAGAATGAGAGCCTCATCCCTCATTTATAACACCATCAACCTCAACTCAGATAAAATTCACTTTATTGAGCAATACCAATCTAAAGTATATGCCTACTTTGTGGAGCTAGATGTAGCATTCCTACAGGCGAGGGATTTCATCGGAGAAGAAGCATATACTCAAATCAAGTAGCAGCTCTTCAAAAATTTCCTTTAACAAAAAGAGGGAATCTAAAGGATCCTCTACTCAATCATCCAAGCCTACTAGTACATGGTGAGAAAATTGCCCCTAGTCCTAATTTCCTTCCCCTGAACAACAATAGATATACTCCTCAGTTGCATCTAATAGCTAAAGGAGTAGAAGTAGCTGAATAACTTTATAGGAAGGAAAAATCTGAGAAGAATTCACAGCTCTATAGGGAAGGGAGTTCTCTAACCTCCAGCATAAAAATGAGAAGCTGAGGTAATAGCTTGAGTAAACTTAAGCTCAAGTCACCAGCTAGCAACTAGAGAATTTCGAGGGAAGGGATACCTATCTACAGGAGTTGGAAAAGGTTAACTCTGACTAGGAGGATAGGATCTAAAAGATAGAAAGGGCAAGTCTGACCTAGCCACATATATCCAGGTAATGGAAGCAGACCTAGCAAGACTCAAGGCTAAGTAAATAGTTACTTAAGAAGTACTGATAGAGAAGAAGGAGATCCTGGCTTAGCTAAAAGAAGCTCAGGATAATGTAGCCCTCTCTAGAGCTAGATTAGAGAAGAGAAGTGCCCCATTCTAGTCTGACCTCTTGCTATCAGAATTAGAAGGATTAGAGGAGAGACTATTCCTAAGAAGGAGATCTTAAGTAATTATCAATTTAGGAGGATTGTTCAATCAGTCAGGATCTCGCTTTAGGACCCTTTGGAAGATAGGCCTTAGAAACTCTGGTACTTCCCCTGAAGTAACCATCTCTAGTTCCTCCACTTCAACATATACCAGAGGCAGGAACATCCAAGGTAGTACCTATAATTCTGTAAGGGGTTACCTTAGATGATATCTAAAGGATAGTTCAAGAAGCCTTAGATTGCTAGTCTGCGGTGAGGTGAATGAGAGAGGCTCTAGCCTAGCAGGCTTAGTAGAATGTTAACTTTAAGGGACCCTGCCTAGCCTAGCTAGACAAATTTACTAGGAAGGCTGAGGATATCATGAGATTGCAGTTGTAGTGCAACACCTACTTTGTGCTATAAGCACATGCATCCCCAACAGATCTCATCAAGATCCAGTTCACCTTAACCCTCTTTATGGGCTTAGTGCTTAGCTAGTAGAAAGTGAACCATTATAGGTAGATAGTCCTGACTACCAGATGGATAGACTTCTTGAAAGCTGTTTACATAAGTTTTAGTGCTTACCCCCTTAACCCTTAATACACCTCTTTTCTTGTCAAGGCAAGACAAACGAGACCCTTCCTAGAATACATCATTTACATGAGAACTCTTAATAATGTAGTGGAATACCTAGATCACATCTTTAACAACTGGGTAAACTAGGGTCTCTATGAAAGGCTATGCATAGCAATTGCCATGAACTATGTAGAGGGCTACTAAACTATAGCAGAATAGTTTAAGAGAGTTATTACTGTAGGGCAGCAGATTGAGGAAGCTACCAAACTAGTAGGAAGCAACCCTTAGAAGGCCTACAACCCTAAAAATTAGGAGCTAGGCAGAACACCCTCTAGCTAGCTAAGGAATAAAAAACAGGAAGCAGACAAGAAAAAGGAGAAAATAAGCAACTCTAAGCTTCCAGAGCTTATAGGCTAGGAACTCAAGTAGGTCCAGGATAATAAGGCTTGCACCAAATGCAGAGAAAATAAATACTCATCTAAAATGTGCTTTGTAAAATACAAGGTCAACATCACCTAACCAAAGGCAAGATACTCAAGAAAGAGGGGAAGGGATGAAACCAAGGAAAAGGCTAGTGACTTTAGTAAAAATACAAAGATAAAAGAAGCATCTATAGTAGTTAAATGTCTAGATATCTGGTAAGAGGGAGAGGAATTCTGATAGTTTGAAGAGCTAACAAATTGACAATAATACCCTTTTCCTTTATTCTAAAACTATTAAGAAAAGTTGGAGGAGAAGAAAATATAAGTATTTCTTTAGAACTGGTGTTCAAGTGGGATTTTCTTAGCCCCTTGTTCTTGGTAGGTAGGCTGCTAGTATTGTGGCTTGTACTATTAGTCATAACTTATGATATTTATAAAGCATAACTTATGACCCTTATGCATACAAATTCCCTTCTTTCATAACTACATGAATTTCCTTTCTTAGAGTTTCTTCATACATCTCTTTATTTGTCTGAGGATGGCCTTAAGGCTGAAACATGCTAGCCATGTAACAAACTACCTTTTGTTACTGATACCAACCTGTTTCTGTTGCAACTCAAGCATACAAAAGCCTCTGATACCTAATATCCCTCTTTCAAATTTATTGTATAGTAGGGTCTGGCCACGATGTTTCTAGGTAAGATTAGGGATTGAAACTACTACAATCATGTCTTACTACATTTCTGTTTGTGTGAAGGAAAAAGTCCCTAAATAGGGCAAGTGTATAAAGGTTCTCATCACTATAAGGTGGAGGACTAAGGAAGTGGAATGTGTTAGGACTCATTGCCTCTCTCCTATAGCTAAACTTGACAATGAAGTTTTAGGAGCTTTAATATCAGACAGGCTCCCAGCCCCTAAGAAGAAAAGGTTAGTACTAGTTAATATATATACTTATAATAGCACCTATAAATACGAGTGGTATTATACACGTAAACTCTAAATGCAAGTTCTCAACTAGAAAGAAAACATTGATTTCAATATAGGGCTAACTCTAGTAGACATTGACATCTACCTTCCTGTTAAGTAGTTCTAATACCATAAACTACTTATTGATTATAACAAGGCAGAGTTTATAGGGTTTCCTAGTAGCAAGTGCTAGAAGTATATAGTAGTGATAAAGGTTTAACTGGTATCAGCCCTAGAGCTATTGCAAGATGAATATCTTTATACCAATAAGACTGCTTAAGGCTGAGGCCTATTAGGATAGGTGGATACCCTAATCAGTATGGTAGAAATGTAGTGGTAGTAGACTGCAATGACAAGGGTTCCAGTTCGAGAATTCACTAAAGTCTTCATCTAATCCTCCTCCTCTAACCCTCTCTCAATATCCCTCAAGAAGTAGGAACAACTATATCCAATAGTCTTCTCTAAAAGGTTGGTATCATAGCTACCCTGACACTGACTATGGGACTACAAATTGAATATGAAAGAAGAAACCTACCTACTGTAGGGCCCTATCTACAAGATGTCAGAAATAGAGCTACAAGCTATAAGGGAGTATCTAGATTACATATTGAAAGAAGGAAAGATCTAGCCTTGTAAATCTCAAGCTAGGGCTTATATCCTCTTTGTCAAAAAGGCAGATAGCTCCTTGCACCCTTGTGTCAACTACCATACACTCAAGAAAGTCCTGATATAAAATTGGTAGACTCTTCCCCTCATAAGGGAAATTCATGATTGTATTGGAAAAGCCAAGTCTTCACTAATCTAGACCTGAAAAACAGATACTACTTAATCTGTATCACAAAGGGCTATGAATAGAAAACAGCATTTAGAACCAAGTATGGTGAATTCAAATACCTAGTCATACTATTTAGACTCTGCAACACCCCTGTAGTGTTCTAAGAGATGATAAATACCATCTTCAGGGAATTATTAGATTTAGGTATCATCATATACCAAGATGCTATCCTCATCTATGCTGAGATAATTAAGGAATATGATCACTTAGTACATAAAGTTCTGGGGCATTTAGACCAGCACCAGTTAGCACTGAAACTAATAAAGTGTATATAGGCAGTCTACAGTGTTGAATTCATAGGCTTCATCATCTCCTCAATGGGCATTTCTATTGCTGAGGATAAGGTATAAACCATCAAGGACTTTCTAGCTCTAAAAATGGTCACTAATGTGTGATCCTTCCTAGGGTTAGCAAATTTCTACTATATCTTCATTCTCAACTTCTTAGAGAAGGCAGTACCCCTCACAGATCTCATGAAGGCTAAAACACCATAGACATAGGGGCTTAAGCAATAATAGGCCTTTAACTTTTTCAAGAACTCCTTCATCTCAGCTCTTATCTTTACCTACTACAATTCCTAATTATCTCTTGTAGTAGAAACTGATGTAAGTAACTTCACTATTGGTAGATTTCTCTCACACTATAAAGAATTACTACATCCTATAGCTTTCTATTCCCACAAGATAGTACCCATAGAATGTAACTATGACATATATGATAAGGAGATACTCACAATAGTAGATTATCTCTATTATTAGTATATATATTACTATGAAGGAGCCTAACACCTAGTCTTAGTCCTTATAGACTACAAGAATTTAGAGTACTTTATAATGACTAGAGTACTCTCTAGGCACCAAATAAGATAGATGGTGAAGCTTAGGAGTATCGACTACAAGATTATCTACTACTCAAGGACTAAAAATAGTAAGGCAGATCCCCTATGTAGGTGTGGAGACCACACCCCTACAGAGGGGGCACCTAAGGTAGAACTACTGTTGCTCAAACCTAGACAACATATCTTGGCCTCAGAAAGGGTTAATTACATGTTTAAACTAGAATTTATTGAGGAACTTAGGACAGAAATAGCAAAGGACCTAGAAACCTAGGACTTAATAAGAAATATACCTCAAGACTATAAGGTGCAAGATGGCCTCCTAACATTTAACAACATGTAGTTTGTCCCCTCTTCCTTCTGTAATAAGGTACTTGACTCCAGGCATAATCACTATATAGCAGGCTATATTAGATGAGATAGAATGTCTAACTTAGTTACATATAACTTCTACTAGCCTACGCTAAGAAAGGATATTATACAGTATGTCATATCCTATAACTAGAGTCAACTGAATAAGGATAGAAGACATATTACCTATTACAGTTCCACAGTACCATGGACTTACGCGATGATAGACAAGTTCCTAGAATACACCTAGTAAGTGTTATACCCATAAGGGCGAGAAAGCGAGGGCCCAGTTAACACATTACTGGTGTCCCTTTCCCACTGCCCTAGATCAAAGTGCTGAGTAGTAGTAGGTACTACTGAGTGTGACGGTGGTGGAGGCAACTAGGACTTGTCTCTAAGGGGTCTACTTGGGTATCAACGAAGGCCAGCAAAGGCAGCAACCTTTAAGGTGTAAGTACCCTGGTAGTTCTGAGGAAGGTAATCGACGGTTTAACCTGAGGTTGGCTTAATCTAGTATACGGACTCCTCAGCCTGTTGCCGTATCTACCCAAGTACCTATGGGTATGCTCAGGATATCACACTTTGACCAAAAAAGGCGGGGGAAGTAGTTTGACCTAAAAGTGGGAGCCAATGAACCTATGTTATATTCTCTTAATTGAGTGCGACGCCCCAGTTCTTGGCATCAAAGTTGCCTAGGGAAGCCCAGATAGCAAGTGTTACACCCATTACAGCTACTGGGCTCTGCCTATCTCGTGGAGGCTCTACCTTATTAGTCTTATACGTGACACCTCTGGTGACTCATGATGTGAGTGATGATCCATGATATCATATCTGTTAACGGTGCGTATCTCAGGAGGTAGATATGTTCAGTAAATACAGGTAGGCAAGAAGCTATAAGTATTACTGAGTGAACTCAGATATCTCAACTTATTCTTCTCAACTAAACAAGTGTTTCCTTACGTCTACTAAGAGATTTGGAACGAAGATAGAAGGTCGCAAAGATAAGGCGAAATATATTCTCAAGACTCGAAGCTAGTCTCGAAGCTAAAGAGGAAAGGAAGGAAAGACAAAGGAGCGTCCAACAGCCTGCATATTTATACCAATTCCAACCTAAGAAATGACTCATAGATGACTAAGGAAATAGAAGGAAATAGAACCCCGCAGAACATCCATGACATAATCGTTCTATCACTAATCCAATTCTTGCGTAGCATAGAAGAGTCCGGATCACGGAACAGGCAAAGATTAGCAATGTATGAGCAACGGATCGCCATGACCTCTGACATGTCATGTCCTCTTGCGATAACTGGCTCGATCGGTCAGGCCGCCCATTCCACAAGGGTGACTAAGTCCTTGCGCGATATGCCGATATTCCGATCACATGTTCCAGATGGGTATTGCGGCTAGTTTGTCAGACTGCGCCACTTCACCAGAGCCGTACTTATGTAAGACCAATAAGGCAGAGCCACACGAGACGGGCAGGGCCCGGTAGCTGTGATGGGTGTAACACTTACTGGGTGCATTCTGGGTACTAGTCTATCATCGCGCAAGTCCGTGGTACCTTGGAACTGTAACACTACGCCCCTTCTAAGGCGCAATACCCTCATTGCGCATAAGACGTTAGCCAGTCTGCTCGATTCGAGTCCCTCTGACACCCTCAAGGATTTCGGGTGAATCTGGGAAAAGGACAGTCCACACTCCGTACTGATGTTATCTCTGGGTGTGTCTGCCCGTGCAACCTACTCGTTTTTCTTGCGAGTTTCAGTTGACATGGAGTGGGAAGGGGTCTCAGCCTACCTATCCTACTCTCCTTCGCTTCGTGGGTGGAGCCTCCTCAGGCCTTTTCGCGTTTGCTTCGGCGTATGGGTTCTTGGTTCGGAAATCGGCGAGTTGGTCAATAGGTTCCCCATTAACTAGTAAGTTCTCCAACACCTCCCAAGTTGCCTCCGCTTCCGAATACCCTTCCCAGAGTACATAGTACTCTAGACGCTTCCCTTTCCTGTTATACCGGCACTTGGTGACTTGCTTGACATAGTAGGCTGGTACACCGTTGTCGTCTTGAGGAGCCGGAGGAGATACCCTGGGATACTGATCAGAGGTATTGTAGGGTTCCAGCTGTGAGACGTGGAAGACGGGATGAATTTTCCAGGTGAAAGGGAGTTTGAGCTTGTATGCTCTTGGACCGACTTTGGAGATTACTTCAAAGGGGCCTGCATACTTTGCGTCGAGTTTCTTGGAGCTTTTCTGGGTCGGAAGGTTGTCTCTTCGGAGCAGGACGAGGTCGCCAGGTTTTTGTTCCGGGAAGGCCGCATGCTTTTTATCATACCAGTGTACCGTGCGCTTCTAGACAGTGAGGAGTCTTTGTCTTATGTCCTGCCAGTTTGCTTCTAGCATTTCAGATCCACGGTAGAACTTAAGGGTGCTGACCGCATCCGGGGACGGATGATATCCATAATTGGCGAAGAAGGGAGTTTGGTTTGTGCTGGAGGAGACTGAGTTGTTGTAGGCAAACTCAGCCAAGGGGAGGAGGAGTGACCAATTCGTCTGATCGAACGTCACATAGTTTCGAATGTAGGCTTCCAAGATCTGGTTAAGGCACTCGGTTTGTCCATCTGTTTGGGGGTGATTCGCCGTGGACATGGAGAGTTGGACTTTCAGGCTCTCCATGGCAATTTTCCACCAAGCTTGGAACTTGGGGTCCTGGTCGCTCACTATGTTGGATGGGAGGCCGTGGTGTTTCCAGATCTGGCTGATAAACACTGACGCCAATTCCTTCGAGTCGACGTTTTGACGAAGAGGTATGAAGTGCGCCATCTTCGTGAACCGATCAACTATAACCCAAATTTGAGTATAGCCGTCTGAGGAGGGGAGGTCGGTGATAAAATCCATGGAGATACTCTCCCACGGCTTGTAGGGGACTTCCAAGGGTAGGAGTTGCCCGTAGGTCTTATGTCTCCGTGCCTTGTTCAATTGACACTGGTCACAGGACAAGACGTATTGTACAATGTCCTTTCTGAGTGTAGGCCAGTAGAAGTCCCGAGTGACCAATTCGAACATTTCATCTCTTCCGATATGGCCAGCCGAGGGGTGATCATGCCTGGAATCAAGGACCTTAGTGCGAAGGGAAGAGGGGACAAACCACAAGTTGTTGAACGTTAGCAGGCCATCTCGCACCTCGTAGTTAGGA
>JABYPW010001192.1:0-17044 GCA_016880775.1 Phymatotrichopsis omnivora
AAATCTGAGCTTATAAAAGTTTAAAAAAAAAAAAAAAAAAAAAAAAAAAAACTAAAACAATGGCGCCAACGTATCAGTCTCGGCGTTCTAAATGGGCGGCTGATTCAGCGCCCAGTGCTGTGCATCCTTCTGAACCTGAGATGAGACTGCGCGTGCATAGCAGAAGCTCGAAAAAGTGAATCATATGCGGAGGGTTTCTTGGAAGCTATTTCGCAGTGTTTCGTGCGCAAATGTTAAAGGATTCTTTTTATTTACCAATTATGGGATTTAATCCTTCCCATAAACTCAAAAAAGTGTTAGGTGCTACCGTATTTCATGTTGGTACTAGAATTATTGCACATGGCAACCGCATGGAATGCAAGTCTACTTTGTGTTTGTGTCTCCGTTTTTATGCATGCCGAGAATTTCTTGGGTTTTCTGTTGCATGAAAATAAGATGAATGCAACCATAAAGAACATTCCATGTCGCCAATCCAAATGCAGCTGCAGGGCACTAATATCAAATGGATCTCAAGTCATGGCCCTGGCTTCTACTGAACACATGTATGACAAGCCGGCTCGTTTACCGCTGCTTGATACCGTCTCACAAACCGTTTGCATCACGCTAAAGTCTACACATTTGCAGCAATGGGATCATAGCTGACTCTCAAGCCACCGACTACTTTCCGTTCCCGTGTAAGATAAGATTCTTGGATAGCATATGGGCGCAGTTGCTCAAATGTGGAGATACCGGTGTCATAGGGGCTTTTGCTTGGCTTTGCAAGCTGTTCACCGAGCCATTATTCGACTTTTTCCTTTTTTTTTTTTTTCCTGCCATCGGCGACACGGGAACGGTGTAAAAATGATCAGACAACTATCAATTCATCGGACGACACTCAAGCTAGAGAGCTGCTCACTCAGGTCTCTAAATTTGATTAAAACTTGGAATACTATTTTGAGCATGGGAGTCTCTATATAATACCTTCGTTTCCCACGTTCTTTTCCGGCTCTTCACCAGGCGCATCACCACTTGAAATCGATAGTCACTGCAACGACAACCATTAAGAAAGTGACATTTTGTTCTTGCAGCCATGGGTTCCATACCGAAAATGCTAGTTGGTGTCCTAGCCGCCTTAGGGACAAGCGTCAATCAAACCATCACCAACGGCGATTCTCTTTGGGGTACTCTTGATGCTCCAGAAGTACCGGAATATCTGACCGATAATCCACTTCCACATGGTTATCCGTGGGGATCTTTGACGGCATCGAATGCTAATCCGTATCACGATGCACCTTATACTGGTATACTCTCATCCAACCCCTTTACCTCCTCACGGCCATTCTTTGATGTCAAACACTAATACCAGCTTTTCTTCGCGCATAAGGCGTTACAAGGTCCTACGAATTCAATATCGCTAAGAAGATATTGTACCCGGACGGTGTTTACAAGGAAATGATCGTCGCCAACAACCAGTTCCCTGGCCCTCTAATCGAAGCTAATTGGGGAGATTGGATTGAAGGTCGGCTGCCCCTGCAAAGGCTTCGATATTAATCGCCGTCTAGGATTGCTCACATGAAATATGACATGGTGTAGTCAAGGTTCACAATCGAATGGATGAAGGAACTGCACTTCACTGGCACGGCTTATTGCAGACGGAAACTCCCTGGTTTGAGTATGCATCACTCTCTACTCTCAGCTCTTGCTGGATGCTGACAGTTTACTCACAGTGGTGTTCCTTCCGTTCATCAATGCCCTATCGCCCCCGGATCAACCTTCACCTACAGATTTCGCGCAGATCTTTATGGCTCTTCGGTATACCCCAAAGCTTATTTATTATTATTATTTTATTATTATTATGAGGTAGAGTGTACTAATTGACTTCATGTGACTGAAGTGGTGGCATTCCCATTATAGGTGAGTGACTTAAATCAAAACCCTAACCCTGATTCGAAAAATCGGTAACTGACTCCCGGGTACAGCGGGCAGTATGCTTCCGGACTGATGGGACCGATGATTATCCACGGACCTTCGCATTTGACGCCCGAGCAAAAATACGATGTCGATCTTGGACCGGTGTTCATTACAGATGCGTATGTTTGCCACCGTTCCTCGACCATGCGCAAAAACTAACGGGAGATTATTTCAGATATCACCGCGAGTACTTTGATATTGTGGAAGACGTAATGAGTACAAATGTACGGCCCCAATTTTCCCAGATTCCTCAAATATTGTGCTGATTTCGTGGTTTTTTTTTTTCAGCGTGATACTGTCATTGCCGCCGGCACCTCGGATAACAATATGATCAACGGAAAAATGGCCTTCAACTGCTCGCTTGTTGAGCCTGGAACCCGATGTCAACCAAATGCTGGTATTAGTAAATTCAAGTTTCAGACCGGAAAGAAACACTTGTTGCGACTTATCAATGCCGGTGCAGAAGGACTTCAACGTTTCAGTATTGACAATCACGAAATGCTGGTAACTGCGGTGGATTTCGTACCTATCGAGCCTTACACCGCAAATGTGGTTGAAATTGGTGTAAGTTGATTTGGTCTTACACATTTGTGTCACGGATACTGAATTTTTGGATTTCAGATTGGGCAAAGAATGGACGTCATTGTCACGGCAAATCAACCAGCAAACAGTTCATATTGGATGAGATCTATCATTCAGACCGCGTGCACAGAGTCCAGACAACCAGTTGCTCTCGCATCTGTGTATTATCCTAGGGTAAATATAATTTCGTTCTACAATAATCCGGTGTCTTATGCTAAATCATTCTCTCAGGCGAACCGAAAGAGTCTTCCCACATCCAGCCCGCACGAGGATACATTGGGCGATTGCGAAACTTATGTATGCTCCATGATTTTTTGTTCCTCTATTAACCAAGAAAGAAAGAAACTAATTATCTCACAGTCCGCCGGCCCTCTCGAATCCACCGTTCCATTCTACCCGATCACACCTCCGGAGCCTGATATGACCATAAATATGGAACTTAACCTCACGACCAACGCAACCGGACATACTTTGTGGACGATGAACGACGTATCATTCAGGGCGAACTTCAATAATCCGATTCTCTTGCTCGCAAAACTAGGAAATTACTCTTATCCCGCTGAGTGGAGTGTCTTCAACACAAAACAAAGCAAGAGCATCAGAGTAATCTTGAACAATATCTCGCCAGCAGCACATCCTATGCATCTTCATGGTATTTTTTTTTTTTTTTTAACCTACATTGCTTTTTTTTTTTTTTAGCAGCTTTCCAGGGCTAACACTGTGGGTGCTACCAGGTCATAATATGTACATTCTCGCAGAAGGAGATGGCGAGTGGGATGGAACTATCGTAAACCCGGAAAATCCTACCAGAAGGTAAAGAACTTATTTCAATTCAGGCAGGCAGATGGGTTCCACTGACACTTTTCCAGGGATACTCAGATAGTGCGCAAAAACGGACACTTGGTGTTCCAGTTTGATGGTATTATTCCTCTATGAATTATGTAACGCAAAGCAAAATAATTGACACGGTGTACCAGGGGACAATCCGGGAGTCTGGCCCTTCCACTGCCACATCGCTTGGCACGTCAGCTCAGGGCTCTACGTCAACATTCTCGAGAGACCAGACGATATTAAAAATCAAATGCACCTCCCTCAAATCATGGCTCAAAGTAAGCTTTTATTTATCTTATCTTTCAGCTAGGACTGCGCTAATTCTATGTGTACAGCTTGCCGGGATTGGGCCGAATGGACTGGTATATCTCTCAACCCTTTCTTCATATTTGCGTGTGAAAAGAACAAAAGCTAACTTTTTTTCCCCCCTACCCCCCCGCAGAGGACAATATTGTGGAACAAATAGATTCGGGATTGTAATAGAGAGTGTTGTTTTAGATGATGCAAGGGTTGCAGGGATTTGTTTTAGATCTTTTTTTTTCTGACTGTATTTCAACTGTACAACATTGTTATTCCTTATTTTTTTTTTAGAACTTCTTTTTTGTTTTCTTGTGCTTGGGTTTTGGGGGTTTGGTTCGGGTTTTGTCGGGTCTACATAAAGTTAGTATCGATAAAAAAATATGAATATAAAAATATCAGCAATTATACCCAATAATTATGTGCGCTGGCGGAATATAACTAAAAAATTTTCGAATGATATTTTCGGGAGCCTCAATGTTCCTTTGACGGTTCATGTGGGGCTGAGACATGGTCGGTGCGCATAGAGTATACGGGAAATAATCCCACAATAACTCGAACAATTTGGATCAACTGTCGGATTGCACTTTGTTCTACTGTCGTTCTTATGTATGTATTCGGATGCAATAATTGGTGAACCTGTGTCAAATCGCTAACACGTAGCAGATTTGTGCAACATAAAACACCTGCGTGTCAAAAACATGTACTTGTGCATTACATTTGCAAACATGTACATCTATCCCATCGCGCTCAGCAGCCTGCAAATGCTTTGGAGCGGCTGCTGGCAGAGCTGGAAATGGTGTGGGGAGATTTCTTTTCTTTCTCGCTTACCGGTGTTTAAGGCACAGCCATGAAAATTTGTGCTTATGTATCGATGTCTGGTCTTACTAGAATAGAATTTTTACGGCTTAGCTTTCCTTCATGGCGGGGAAGGCGGGGTATTGCTGCGGCGTGGTTTTTTTTCTGTTCTTTTCTTTTTTTTTTTTTTCCGTCGCGTGGAAGAAAACTTTACGTGTTCTTTTTTTTTTTTTTTTATCCGTTCTTTGCTTTCGAGTTACGCTGGTTGTAGTACATGCACCAGAATATTATAGTGTCTGGAAGAGAATAGGTGCGGCTGAATAATAATTTAGTCCCCTCTTTACGACGCATGCTGACATATTTCGGCGATTGGCCATATTTTAAGTGACTTGGGTTCGTACTCGACTCCACTTCGGGTTCATGCACCTGAAACGTCTCAGGGCGCAGCTTAATAATAAAAAGTGTCTCACAAATTATGGAGATTGCTAGCGTATGTATGCTTTGGGGTTTATCAAAGTTAGGGCATGCCATTTTCAGCCTATCAATTTTTTTTGCGCCGCACAAAAACCAATGTGGCGAAGTGGCTTTTTTTTTTTTTTTTCGGTGAGGTTGGACCTGACCATTGCGGCGAGGATCTTCGACTAGTGACTTCCGATTATTGTTAAACTAGTCATTCGAGTACATGTACATGTACATTACTACGCAGGGAAAAAAAAAATTATCTAAATTAAGGAAGCTACATAATAACTATGTCATATTTTCTTTTACAGTGCTATTATGCGGTACCTGGTGGGTTGCGGGAGGAGGGGTGCTGGAATCCTGAAACCGACCCTCGTTCTTTTTTTGTTTGCTTACTAATGAATATTAATTTGCAGTTAAATTTAGGCTAACATGAATTAACAGATTTATATTTTCTATCAAATTCCGAATAACCGATATAACTACCGCCCGCCGTTTTCCCAAAAATCACCACCCCGGGAATGAGTACAGTTTTTGAAAAACAGACTCCATAAAACGCTTCAGCAGCTCCTAAATAGTAATCATACGAAGAAATCCTATGAAAAAGCTGTTGTGTTGTCGATCTCTACTTCATGAGAGTTGGTTGTTGTGTAGGTCTAGACGATTGATTTCATGCGTCCACCATGCTAGTAAATCCCCGTTCTCACGTTCGCGTTAAAGTTCGGCGAAGAAAAATGTTGCGAATGGGGTACAAAAGCACACGACACAGTACCTCAGAAATCCTCCCCACCTCTATTGGGGAGGACAATCATCACTAGTTGGGTGCTCATTTTTGGCGCCTGTATAGAAGAAGGAACTGGAGATTAGTACGGGACTCAGTAGCGGGGTGTGCATTTTTTCGTTTTCACGGGGCCTAGAATGATCGGTGGGGTCGAGTCTTTGCAAAAAAAAAAAAGGACGCAAATTTCAGCCTCGCTGTACTCTACTTCGCTGAATAATAAAATAATAATTTAAAAAAAATATAATAATAGAAAAGTGATAGGAAAATAATGAAAATAATATTATTAATAATAATAACAATGGAAATTACTATAGCGCATTGACATTCGTGTCGGAGATAACGAATTGGGTTGTTCGACGATATGGTGGCTAGAAGTTGGTATTAGCGAGGATGTCCAATATGTAGCTCGAAAATTTTGGCCTAACCCGCGTTTGAAAATCGTGATTTTTGAAAGGCATACAGATTGAAACTTTGTAGATGAGGCTGTCGAACACGTCAAAATTTTGCGAAATGACGTTTCGCCCTACGATGATACCTTGGCTAAATTGCACGATACTCACCCGCCGTGAGACGCGACCTGAGATTTTCTGCGCGCACCAATCTAAATATGTCAAATGATGGAAGAAGGGCGTAATTATGCATATGCGAACGTCTAAGATAGTTTATCCTACCTATCGGAGAGTTTGTTCCTTGAAACAAAATGATATCCCTTTTCTAAGAGATCCGTAAAATACACCTTTCTTTGATGACATGCTCGCTACGAAAGCTCATAGGTCTGAGAAGTTGGAGTTCCTATGCAGATAATACAACTACGTGTAGTATAGTTCATGTGAGCTCCAGATATCAGCTGAAATGAATATATTACAGCAGCGCCGGCCACGCGTGGTGCATTTCGGTGTCTGGCAATAAATTGAACCCCCCCCCAAAATTACATCTTTTCGTTGCCCAAGAAATTTAACCGCTGTAGGCGCCACAATGATGCTCGAGTTAGCTGAGCGCTGTACGTGGTCACTATTTTTAGTGGGTTTCACTTGAAAAGGCCAGTTTTGATCGAGAGTCGAGTGATCGTGCATGATTAGAAATTTGCTACGCGCATGCGAGGCGAAATACATGTGCACTACGTACTCAAGCTTACGTACCTCACTAGGAGTTTTAATCAAGGGTTTCGGTAAGTGCATATGACACGTACATTACATATAAATTGTACTTGGGTAACGGCAAAAGTCTAAATATTGCACTATTCAGTTGCTGAATTGAATAGATCTTGGTTTGGTTGTAATGGTAATGCAATGTTCGCAGACTTTTGTTGGTGTCCAAGTACAATAAAATACTAGGCAATGCTGCTAGTATGCTTAAACTTTGCATATTTTGCTTTTGTATGCCTTCGCTGTCGACTCCGTCAATGCGGCCGCTGGTACCAAGCGATTCTTTTTTTTTTCCCCCCCTACTGACCAGGTCTATGTACATATATTGTATATGCGCATACACCTACGTTATCTATATGTAAATAACGCTTCTATTAATAAGGTAGCACACGGATTTAACTATCACCTCCAGCACTTAAACTCCACTCGGCTATCCATGTACGGAGAAATCGATCGTGCTTTTTTTTTTAATACGGGATCGCACGGACACCGATCAAATCCAAGACATAATCAATTTGCTATTAGTATGACGTACTACACGCACACTTAAAAATAATATATTGGGGTTACCTATAAGTTATTCTCAGAGTCACTCAACAGTTTGTTTTACGCACCGAATTTGATGTATGGTTCATCGCCGGCAACTTCCGCGGGGGATTTTCAATGACCTGTCATGTTTCTTTTGGTCGGGTCATCGGACCACGATGTCAGCCTCAGAAGCTGCCAGTTCCACGTATATGCGAAGGATGCTTCATTACTTTTTGGAAACCTTCCTGCGTCATTATGCATGTACTCCAGTATGCATAATATATATACATGTACATGTACATGTATGTACTTATACATAAACCCATATTATTTTTGCTCCGGGCGGGATGAATTTGAAAAAATGCATGGGGTATGTGCTATGATATACTACAAAAGCAAAAATACGCAAGACTGGAGGAAGATGAAAATCTTACAACGTGATATTGAAGGCCTAGCAATGTATTGCATACAATTTGCACCAAAAATACGCATCCACGGAATGTAATCTTATACTTCTGAATATTCATACTATAACTTTCACACCTTTGAATTATCAGATTACCAATAGTGTATACATCCCGTGTCAACAGATGTGATTCAAGGACTCACGGATCCATTGTGCAGTGATGAAACCGCAAACGATGCCTTTGCCTTTCAGCACTTTTGCATTTCAACATCAAAACCTTGGAAAAGGAAAGAATATTGTCCACTAAGCCATACGCCACACATCTTTATACCACCTCGTGCCGCAACACTCCAGCCGCAAGAACTCGGAATGATTGTTTTTTTCCTTACCTCAAATTCCTCTTCTTCGTAAATATAGATTAATTTGAATCGAACGCAGCAAGCTCAAGATAATATAAAAAGCACTGGCGACGAAGATTTGCGTTGGTCACAGGATTAGGTGTCCTAGCAGCACCCCGAAAGAATGCTAGTACATACGAGAAAATGAAAATGGGACATAAGAAAAATGTATTGCGAAATACTGGAATTGGGTTTTGTGAACTTTCGCTGCATTCCGAAGCGGCGCGCCGATAAAATACCAGTGAAAAACATAAAAATTAGAAAAAACAGGGGATTTCCGGATTTCTTCGTACAGTACGGTCGAAGTTCCACTTTCAAAATCTAATTTTAGTCTTATGAGTACAAGATACGTAGCTATAGATCCGTAAAGACTCTGGCGAATCCGCGAGCTCTTGACGGCGTTGCACCCGTATCAATGGATCCGTCATTGATGCTCGTAAAATCCCAAAAGTAATAAACTATATAATCTGAATTTTCGATAGTATATGACACTTATGGATTCGTGGACGTTTTGGCGCAGTTAGGTACGTGCTCGTGTGCGTGTACATACGTAGGTACCTTCGCCGGGAGATTGTGAGAAAACTTGAAAGTGTGTCTTTATCGGCCCCTTGTTAGAAACACACCAGCACTTATTGAAACAGTTGTAAGTTTAAAATTTGGGCTTGAAACGCATCAACAGCCAAACGGTGATTGCACAAGTTTAATCTACGATGCATTCCTGTAAAACACCTACTGCTCGATACCTCAAGCAAAAACTTTTGAAAAACAAAGCATGTAGTAGTCCGAGTGACTATCCGTGACGCGGAAGCATTGTTTTTTCACATGAAATTGTACTTCCAAATCTCCCTGTTTAAATTCTCCCTCTTTCCCCCCGCAACCCAGGAAACAATCCATAAATTCTCCCAACCCACTTAGCACTCATAATGACTTCCTCCAGCGAGAATACATCGCGATCCTCATCACCTCCCCCTCTTCCCGAGCTGAGCAAGTCTCACGCCCACTCTTTCCACAGTTCGTCCACTCGTTCGGTGGTGTTCCCTTATCAATCATCAGCAACCTATTCCTTCTTCACGTTTCCACGGAGGCGCCACTCATCTAGGCAAAAGTTGTTGCCGGGATTCTACGAGCCGGGAATATCGAATCCTGCGTTGTTGTTGGTGAGCTCACTTCTATTCTCGGATCCAGTAGTATATGTGTTAGTGTAGATAGAATCTTCTTACTTATTTTCGTTGTATTTAGTTCCCACCCAACGACTTTGACGGAGCTTTTGACTATCCGCTGCAAAAAGGCATCTCGGACATGGGGCTTCGGTTCAGCAAACGTATTCGTCGACGTGAAACCACTCCGAACGTAAGCGAAACCGCTGCGACTCCTCCGGTTAAAACTGTTACGGTTGCAGAACCTGAAATTGCTGCCGAGCCTGTTGAATATGTAGATACTGGAGAGTCTCCAATGTCTTCTTCGTCCCTCTTCTCTTCTCCCGCTCCTCAAGCTTCAATATCAGAACCAACACCACCCATCGTAAATCGGGACTCCGAAATGGCCGTAATTTTGCCTCCAGAGCGCTTACATGCCAACCCAGCGCCTTCGGGAAGCATTGAGTCGGAAAGATCGGATGGGGCGGAGATAGAAAAGATTGGAATTCTTGCTCCGCAATTGGTGGTTTTGACGAAAGAGCTTTTGATGGTCATATGGGAAGTTTCGAGGACTCAAGGAGTATGGGGGCTTGTGCGTGCGAGCTTCTGGCTTTCGATTGCTATAACTGAAGGTGTTTGGAAAATACTTAAGGGATGGATAAGCGGTGTTATCCCTCCGTGAAAACCACCCTGGAGGAAGGAATGCATGGTGTTAACTCTTGTTATAAGTATTGTGTGCATTCGGAGGTGAGCGAGTAGGGGAAGTGCGTGGAAAGAAGTATGGCGGAATTATGGCGGAGAAGGCTAGGTTAACTGGCTGGAGTACGCTGAGAATCAGTAGTGCTCGCTTGAGCCTTTCCTACATTGACTTATAGTCACCATAATCAAGAGTCCAGAGAAGACTCAAACCCTAACTTATATATACCGTTGTATAAGTAACCACCCCTCGATGTAGAAAGTATTGGAATCAATTGTTCAGGTGGACCTACATCCTTAACCCCCTTTCTAATTCTGGCTGTTTCAATGGCCGAAATTTTGCCTCATGCATATTCACGAGTATCCTTTCTTGATTGCATGTTGTGGTTGAAGCTAAATGGCAGCTGTAGTTGTCTTGTTGCAGCATGGCAGGAAGTTTATGAGGTGGAATTGCTGTGTTGAAACAGTCCAGGACATATACGTAGAAATGGCAGACGCAGCACTGGTACAATTATATGTGGTTTTGAGGACGGACTTGGCGCCCATAGGAGTCTTGCTTGCTTCTGCTCGAGGATCCTTTATTATTTGTTAATTTACCGATGAAATTCTGTTTCTGCGATTGCTGTTTCATCGCCGTCATCTCGTAGGACTTTGCGTAACGTCCAATGCATCAATTGTTGCTGCTGGAAACGTCAAGCGCAATACTTACCATGTCCGTTGAGAAAATCGAGGTTGGGAGCAAGTTTACTGAACTGTTTTTCCTTTTTCTTTCCTCCCTTCCTTTTCTTTTCCTTTCTTCCCCCTCCCATCTTCCGATTTTGACTTTGATACGAGATCCATTACTCATCCAGAAGAATTCGTCTGTGTATCACACCACACGCTTCACCCCACGCGCCGTAGTGCATCATTGCGTTAGGAAATTACTGGCGATGTGTAACATTGCTAGACGAGGAATTGCCGGTTCCTGAATCCTAACCACGTCTCGTGGCTCGGCACTTTCATGACCCCGCCCGTGCTGCAGGAAGGAAAGAATGAGATACTGGAGGACTTCCCGTGGACTTTTGTAGGATTCAAGACACTCCTTTAGCACGGCTCAGGTCTGTGCCAATTCGGGTGCAAATTCTGATGCTCCTCGAACCCATTATCACCATCATCTAGCGCTTAGCGCTGCCATCACAGTAGACGCCATATCAAGTAAAGGTACACCAGTTGCAATATAAATTTTTGGGCTTCCATGGGCATCTTGTAAATATCAAAAACCGACTTGCAGAGAGAAACCTCTGAGTGTGTGCAAAGATGACTTCAAGGTGCTTTTTCCTCCTTTCCATTTTTTTTGGCGCAGAAAGTGTGGAAGGATTTTGTATTGTAAACAAAGTGCGGTTACACCGTGGCGTGATCGTTGTTATTGCTGAATGGAGACATGAAAATTAGAAAATGGAAAAAAAAAAAAGGGGGGGAATTTCTATTTCTGTAAAATAGACTATATATATAATGTTAACATATCCTACTATCGACATTCTACCAGTTACAGTGTATTTGAGTTACAAATCGTTCATTTTGTGAACAAATCTACTATAAACTCTATTTGTGTGTGCGTGCATGTATGTTTTGTCATACCTTAGTTAAGATACATTCATCTAACAAATCTACTTCACTCTGGCCCCTAAGAGTTGCCCTAACTAAAATACATACTTCTTACAATATTACCAAAGCTTTTACAGGTTTACTCAATTTTTATCACTAATATGCTTATAACTTACAAAAACTTCACCTTGGTCAAAAGCATTATTGCAGACACTTTAGAAACATAGATCAACAACATACTTACAAGGTAGACATTTTGAGAACTAGATCACACCTAAAAGTAATAGTAATAGTGGTAGTAGATGTCAGTCTAGTAAAATATTAAGTGGGAGCACAAGGAGCTTACCCTGAGAGATAGCATCGAACAAAGAAGAGAAGCTAGTTTAAAGACATAGTAGGTTATAAATAGCATCATTAGGTCTTAGTATCAAGTTCTAGAAGACTAAACACTTATCCTAGTAACTTTAAGAAACACTGAGCAATGATAGAAGAAGAGTTAAGAAGAAGAGAGAGTGGATAAGTTTAGAGATACTGTTACAGATGACTGTACCAAGTGGTCTACCTAGGTACTAGGACATGTGTAGACACTGTTCCAAGTCAACTAGAAGGTATGTGTAATGAACCATGGTCATGTACTTTCCTACTTGTTGTACTCTCCTTGTATTCCCTATTGCTAGCAATGTTCTTTGGAATTCCGCGTTAGGAATCATGAATTATCACTCGGTCATGTACGGTCACTCATGTTTAGCTGTCTGCCTTGCGGAGGTCATGAGAACAGTGTTTAGATTGAATGACGTATGGAAAAGGGTCATGTGGACAAAACAGGTTTTATAGAGACTGCTCTAGAAGGGAGGCAGTGCTCTTGGCGATTGGTATAAAAGAGAAGGAAATCTTGCGGTCCTGTATTTCCTTTCTTTCTTCTTTACGTAGTATCTTAAGTATACACCTTAGGAATAAAAGAGTTATTCCCATAAACCTTCAGCACATCATTGTCCTGCTCAATGCACACCTCTTGAGTCCCCTACAGAGTTGTGTATCTTCTCCTATCCTGATTTACCCAAAAACCCCGATACAGACTGAGCATCAGTTGTATAGCTGAAGGAGTTGTCCTTTACACTATACTGCGTCTTTTCAGAAATCACCATCGAAGAAGATACATGAGAATTCAGGTGACATTAGATGTCATCCCCAGTCAACTGGAACTCACAAGGAGAGGAACCCCAGTTCACTATCGAGGAAATCACCAGGCGGCTACAAGATAGGAACCTGCTTCATCCAGAAGAACCCAAAGACCTGCAAATCCCACCCCCCAGAAGAGGAATCGCAGAGTCCATTTCAGTCCAGGGGTCCAGGCTAGGCCAGCACAGAGACCAGCATCACCAAAGGTATTTTCTGAGAGACCGGCAAAAGCTCAGAAGGTTTGGTGCAGTATCTGCCGTTGCAAAGTCAACCCTGTCGACCACCACCTATGCTGCAAAACTAGGGAACAACAAGAACTCAAGAAGGTAACAAGGCCACAGTGGAAAAAGGGTTTCTGCATCAGAAACTGCGATGGGCAAATCCACGGATTATTCTGCAAAGACTATCACTACGAGAACCATTGGAACGACAGAGTTTACTTCAACCACTGAGTACCAGATACCCCAAGTGATAACAGTCACCCCAGACCCAGGAAAAGCATTAGTACTATGCTTATCCCTGTGGTCAGACACCGATACTATAACCACAAGTTTTCTGCTAGATGAGGAATTGGAGGATGCCGCCCTCAAATTCCTGGAACATCTTAGGAAATCTAAGGTTGACAACCTTGCAGTTGAAGTCACTATTCTCCTATACACAACCGGTACACCAGGAAAGCGAAGATAAGATTGTTCTCTATCTGTACAAAGACGATCTTGTTGTATTACACCAGAACCACCCCGTCACCCCAGTCCAGCTTGATAAGCTTAGAATCCTCCTACTCGCCATCCTAGATCCAAGCATCGACGAGTTCCTAGCAGCAAAAAGTTATCGACATTAGTCAATGTCTACCAAGGAAAAGCTTCCAGACCCACCAGAGGATATAGAAGAAGCATATCCTATCCCAGGCCTAGAAGAACTACAGTCCTGGCGAGATATCTACAACCTCAAAAAAGGCCCCGCCGTTCCACAGTACTAAAGGATCAGAAACTGGATCAGAGAACATTACAACTCCAGTGTTGATCAAGAGCAAGAAATTGAGGACCTGAAACAGCAACAAGTTGCAGATCAGCAACAAATTGAAAACCTTAAGAAGGAGCGAGTACCGGAAAGCGAGCAACTTGAGAACCTGAGGCAAGAGCGGGTCACACTCCAGTTAGCGGTTGACACCTTACAACAAAAACTGGAAGAGGAGCAACAAGCATGAGAAATGCCTAAGCTAGCAAAGCTCAAGGACCCTGAAGTGTTTGATGGGAAGGACCATGCCCAGTTAGACCTATTTATCACGAGGTGTATGGACACCTTCGAGGTTAATGAGGACAGATTCAAGGATGAGGGCCACAAGATTAAGTAGGCAGTGTCATTCCTGAAGGGACCAGCACAAAAATGGTACATTGCCAGGAGGATGAAAAACTCCAAGAATGAAAAAGCACCAGCAAGCAAACATGAACCAGTCCTAGGCTATCGAAATCCTCCACCTCCTCTGATTGTCATTGAAGGAGATCGAGAGTACGAAGTTGAGAGTGTTCCCGACTCTAAATGCCTTCGATGTGGTGCTCTTCGCTACCTTGTCAAATGGGTCAGCTACTCCAAGCCTATATGAGAGCCTTCCCAGCACCTCGAGCACTCCCAGGAGCTCATCAATGAGTTCCACCACCGCTTCCCCAACAAGCCCAAGCCATGATGAAGATGAGGAAATGACGGAGATTTCCCCATCCCCCACCATGGTCATACCTATTTTCGACCAGTATGGATGAATTTGCACCTCCCCTGAAGATAGTATAGTGAAGGAGGAACCCCTCGATGACCCTCCAGCATTGGGTCTTAAAACTATCACCAACCAGAGTTGGGTACCAATCTCGCCCAGAGAAAAACCCCAACCGCAGGAGCCGCCGCTTTATGCTCCACAACCGCAGCTCACCCTGAACCACCAGTTCCAGCGATGGGAGGAATAGGTTTTACCACCTATTTCCCCCATATCGCCCCTCAGTTCACCAGCGATCAAGATGGACCATGAGAAACCTTATTGGCAATATGCGCCAATGTCGAAAGTATCTGCCAGCCCTAGCGGATACACCCCCCTACCGGTACCAGCAGTTCCTATCGATCCCAAGCTCCTGGAGATCAAGGAGGAACACCTACCTGAGGCACCACCAGAGGTAGCTGAATGTGATTCAGCAGTGTGCCAGTATTGCCCACCAATGCCCCTACATATCCGGCTTGGAAATCTTAGGGAAAGATTGCGCTGGATAGTGGAGAATGTAAGAGATGACCACCTGAGAGAAGAAGTATTCCTAGCTATCAAAGGAGTTCCAGCTTAAAGAGGGGGATACTGTAATGAACCGTGGTCATGTACTTTCCTACTTGTTGCACTCTCCTTGTATTCCCTATTGCTAGCAATGTTCTTTGGAATTCCACATTATGAATCATGAATTATCACTTGGTCATGTACGGTCACTCATGTTTAGCTGTCTGCCTTGCGGAGGTCATGAGAACAGTGTTTAGATTGAATGACGTATGGAAAAGGGTCATGTAGACAAAACAGGTTTTATAGAGACTGCTCTAGAAGGGAGGCAGTGTTCTTAGCGATTGGTATAAAAGAGAAGGAAATCTCGCGGTCCTGTATTTCCTTTCTTTCTTCTTTATGCAGTATCTTAAGTATACACCTTAGGAATAAAAGAGTTATTCCCATAAACCTTCAGCACATCATTGTCCTGCTCAATGCGCACCTCTTGAGTCCCCTACAGAGTTGTGTATCTTCTCCTATCCTGATTTACCTAAAAACCCCGATACAGACTGAGCATCAGTTGTATCACTGAAGGAGTTGTCCTTTACAGTATGTCAGAACCTGTGATCACTCTATGAGCCATGGAACCACATGATGAGTGTTATCACCACTGAGCTCTGACTAAGTGAGGTGAGGCATTGACAACACAACATACACGAGATTGGATATACATGATCAATGACAGGACTCATCACCCTGATCTCATCGTGATATGCTAATCGGTCATATTGTTAGGGAATAGGACTTGAGGAGTCTCTTCTCTAAAAGTCCTGAACAATCATACTAAACCTTTCTTTGATTCTCTAATCACGAAACTGATCTCTTTATAGGGAATCATGAAAGAACAAGGGAATTGTGATGGAATGTTTCTATGGGGTTCGTTTCATTTGTAAAGTTTCTCTATAGCTAATGTGTCAGAAATAGCTATTTAAGAGGGAGCAGATAAGCAATGTGTTTTGTTTCTTCTTCTTCTCTCTCTAGCCATTATATCAAGTCTTGTACTATCTTTGAGCCTTAAGAATATATTTTGCTCTCTCTTTGATAAATTCTCTATCTTCTCTTAACTCCTCAATAAAGGTAGAAAACACAAGCAGTTCTAACTTACCAGTTGAGATATCTGAGTTCACTCAGTAAGACCCTCTTGCGAAGCTTCTTGTTCCTATACCTGCATCTACATCATCAATGAGTCTCCCGTCACAGATACCCTAAGTTACTATAGTAGAGAGAAAGGGGTGAGGAGGGTCTAGTGGTATATCTATCCTAGTGTTATTGTATGGTAATGTGCAATGTTGTAGGTTCAAATCCTACTTGCACCACTCCTTAATATGATGATTTCCCTATTGGTCACAGATTTTGTAGCATAAGTGAGTTTTCCATGACTGTATATAGTTCCCTAATTACTGGTTGAGTCCATGTAAGCAAATTCGACCAATGAACAAAATAGCTGTATAAATATTACCCTGATAATGCTTAGCAGATAAAGGTATATCATGATGCTCCTATGTATGTGACTATGTCTTTACTCTTAATTGAGTATACATGCCCTGTCTATACAATAGTGACTGATAGGAAATCAAAATCCTATAGTAGAGAGAAAAGAAAATGACAGAGTAGAGGTAGTGGTATAGGATATAAGCCCCAATGTAGTAATCTAAATCTATACTAAAGCAGAGGTAAGTAGTATTCAATTTATTGTTTAAAGGTACAAACCTTATAACTCTCTTCAACCAGGATGTGAAAAGCTATAGTAAACCTAAATGATCTAAAACCTATTAAGACCTCCTAAAATCTGAGTATACCACCTCTATCTAAACTGCTAATACTAAAGATCTGCTATCTAAAGGAGGTTAATAGCATAGAGGGAGAATAAAAAGACTAGAAAATAAAAAGTATAATTAAGATAAGAATAGGATTATAGGGGAGGGGAGAGCCTAAAGGAATTAAGAGCTAGCTAAGGTAAGCCTCTATTATAAGTGCAGTAGTAGAA
>JABYPW010001193.1:0-17001 GCA_016880775.1 Phymatotrichopsis omnivora
GTCGCATTCGCTTACAAGGACTGAACCAGTAATTAGGCAACCTTGCACGGTCGGGGAAAACTCGCTTACGCTACAAAACCCGCGACCAACCGGAAATTCGTGGTATGGAATGGGACGAGCGGGATTTGAACCCCCGACATTGCGCGTTACCGCACAACGACACCAGGATAGCCATACCACTAGACCATCCTCGCCCGACAAGAGAGCGTCGATACTGCTTTTCCATCGGTCACACTCATCTACCGGGCAGCTGTTGCGCGAACTTAATCGGATGGCCTAAGTAGAGGTGGAGCGATACTTCGCTAAGCGCCGTCAGGGTAACCCTTCATACGGCCGACAAGAGAGCGTCCAACAGCCCCACTTTATATAGAACAATCCATCCTAAGAAATGACTCATAGATGACTAAGGAAATAGAAGGAAATAGAACCCCGCAGAACATCCATGACTAATGTATCGATCACTAATCCAATTCTGGCATAGCCTAGAAGAGTCCGGATCACGGAACAGGCAAACATTAGCAATGTATGACCAACGGATCGCTATGACCTCTGACGTGTCATGTCCTCTCGCGATAACTGGCTCGATCGGTAAGGCTGCCCATTCCACAAGGGTGAGTAAGTCCTTGCGTGACGTGCCGATGTTCCGATCACATGTTCCGGATGGGTATTGTGGCTAGTTTGTCAGACTGCGCCACTGCACCAGAGCCGTACTTATGTAAGACCAATAAGGCAGAGTCACACAAGATAGGCAGTGCCTGGTAGCTGTAATGGGTATAACACTTACTGGGTGCATTCTAGGTACTAGTCTATCATCGTGCAAGTCCGTGGTACCTTGGAACTGTAAAAATTTCACTGCTTTTAGTTAAGTGTAAAAGCCATACTATAGTGCCTTAGGTAGTAGTTGTAGGGAAATTAAAGCTTTCTTTCTTTCTACTTCATGTAGTATCTTAACTATACTGTATAGGAATAAACAGTTATTCCCACAAACCTTCAGCACATCATTGCCTCACCATATATGTGCCTCTTTAGTCCTCCACATAGTTGTGTATCTTCTTCCATCCTGATTTACCCCCAAATCCTGATATAGACTGAGGATCAGTTGTATTGCTAAAGGATTTGTCCTTTACAATCCTATCTTTGGTTTGGCATTGGATGGTTGATTTCATCATGTATTTTTTGACCTTTTTCACTTGCTTAGGCTCCTTTTGTGGTAATTTTGGTTTAGCTAGTTAGTCTAGGACTTGATTTCCCTTGATTCCTATGTGTCCTAGGACCCACTCAAGTTTCACTCTAATTCTGCAGTTCTTTAACCTCATATTTAGACCTAAGATTTCTTTTATAACTTTTTAGCTTAGGGATGGGAAGGGGTTTGTTGCTGTGGTGAGCTCTACCTAGGAGACTGAGAATATGTAGACCTGCTAGATGTACTTTCTTACTCTGGTCTACCTATAGGCTTTATGGAAGGCTGTCCTGATTCCTTTTAGTTCTCCAGGCTTCTTTGAGTTCACATATCTCGTCCTTGAAATCGATACTTCTCCACAACTATCGTTTTTCAAATACCGTCACGATAATTTTTCTTGAGAACCTGGATTAGGTTTGGTACGAAGTACACAAAGAGGAATAACTATTAAAATGTCCGGATCCTCCACCCCTTCCTCCTTTAACCCCTCCTGCTGAATACATCCCCCCCCCCCCTTCGCCATTCGAACAAAGAGCAGCTGAGCTCGCTAATGTCCTGGCCCACGCCGCTGGACACGGAAACATCGATGCATTCCTCAGACAAAAGGATGCCCCCCTTTTGGATGAACCAAAACTGCAAGCATACTGAGAGGTACTTCTTCTGGAGTTCCTCACTGAGACTCTGCCAAAGATAACCTAAACCTTGGGGGCTTTGGTAGACCAGTCAAATGCATAAGGTAAAGCCATCGCCAACCTACTTGAAGGTCATGATGCACAGAATGACCGTATCACAGCCCTCAATGACAACCTAAGTAAGATCCGCCAAACGCTCCACTCAGAAACCACCAACAATGTGCTTGAGGAATCCCTCAAGAAAATCGAAAATGCGACCAAGGAGACCTCCAAAAAGGTCAAAAAGATCGCAAAACCGAACGTCGCCCCAAGTGTGCCCACTGCAAGCACCACAACACCCCTGCAACCACCACCCGAGGGAACTTGGGCGCAGGTGGTCTTAAAATGCACCAAGAAAGCTGCAGCACAAGTACCTCCCCTCCCCGCACAACCCAGCGACCGACGCTACCTCGCTAAGCGCAACCGTGAAATTATCATCACAACCGGTTCCAAGGTTGGCACCTTTGACCCCGTTAAGCTAAGGGACGCCATCAATGACACGTTGGTGTCTGCTAAGGCCCCTGCCACTCTCTGCATCTCCGCTGTTCGAAAGAACAATCAACGCTCAATTGTCATTACCGCTATCGAAGACGTCACTGCTTCGGCAGTGCTCGCTTATCACAACAGAATCGAAGCTACCATCAGAGAACATTTCCCTACCACCTCTGTTCGAATGAATGACAGGTGGAAAAAGTACCTGGTGCACAACGTCCCACACTCCCATACTGATGCCCTAACAGAAGCGGACATGTTTCGAAGAGAAATTGAACACTTCAATAAAGGTATCACACTCGCTCAAACCCCCTGATGGCTATTGCGAGAAACCGATCGGACAGGCAAGCATGCATCCTCTCTGGTAATTATGGTCATAGACGACGACAATGAAAACCGCATCCTCCAAGGACTTACGATCCTCACCTGCAAGAGATGAGTCGAAAAATACATACCCTTCAACTCCGCGACTCAATTCACTAACTACCAGGAGTTTCGTCACCACCAAGCTCACTGTCGAAACCCCCTATGATTTAATATGTGCTCTGAAGCATACCATACCTTGAAGCATACCTGCAGACACGATGAATGCAAGAAGATCGGACGACTCTGCGATGACACGGTCCTAAAATGCGCCAACTACAAAGGCAAACATACCGCTTCCAATCCCTCATGCCCGGCGTTCATCCAGGCAAAGGCACTGGCTACCACCTAGGAAAGAGGAGGCTGTAACCATTACAATAGGTGGCGTTTGATTTCTTTTACCTTTTCTTTTGATTTTTTCCTTTAGCGTAAAAGGTTCAGGCAGTTTGAGGAGGATTTCCTTTCTTTCCTTCTCCCCTACTTTGTTTCTTTTCTTTTCTTTCCCTTTTCTTCATAAGAGTCCGATAGATAGTTGTTATAAAGTTCACCTCGCTAGGGATATCGGACGGGAAGGCTATTTCACGGAACCATTTATGGCGCCTTTTTACTATACTCGCACGACATCGTGTATATAGTTCTGATCGCGTGGTTTCTTTTTCATTTTTGTTGGGGGAGAACGGGTGACATACCATAGTCAAGGACTGCATGTAGACCACCCGGGTAGGCTATAGAAGAAGTAAAGTAGTTTACTGAACAGAAATGAAAAATCATCATCATCATCCTTTTAGTTCTCTATTAAAGACCTAGACCTTATATCATAGTGCTCATACTTCCCAGCCCACTTCTTCATGGTTGCTATACATTACTGCTACCATTCATACCTGGCTATTATCCTCGACTTTGGATGCATTCATAAGGATAGATAGTTTTATGTTGCTGAAGATTCTTGGCTATGTGGCAATTGCTTTACTTTTCTCTATAAAGCTCATTAGTTCTAGTCTTCCTATTGTGTCTATAGGCTATGGACTAATCTTTTGCGGGAGGATGTAGTTAGTGAGAGTCTGGCCTCTAATGCTTTTTCTTATTGTTCCTATAAGGGAGTCAATTTGGAGCTATCTTGTTATCAAGCAGGATGCTGTTTTAAGTCTCCATGATGATGTTCTAATAAGGGTTTATCTGTCTCTATTTCTTCCTGCCAAATTTAGGATCCTATAGTAGTTTAGGTGGGTTTTGTCTATGGTGAGCATCCTTGGTCTATAGTTTACTTGGCCGTATGAAGGGTTACCCTGACGGCACTTAGCGAGATCACTCCTGCGTTACGCAACTATGTCATATTCTCTTAATTTAGTGCGCCGCCCTGTCCGTACATCAGTGAACCGAGGGAGGATAAAGAAAGTCTATAGTTTACTTAGTGCCATTTGATTTGCAGTTCTGCTAGGAGGATTTTTGCATTGACAAGGCTTTTCTTTTTGTTGGTAGACCTATACATTCTATACACCCATTTTGTACCTACTGCTAGTACCTTATCTAGAATAGCCAGTGCTCCTTTTGTAACCTTGTTGGGGTAGAATGTGTCAGCTCTATACATTAGCAATGGGATGACTACTACTCTAAGCAGTTGTAGTACAATGAAAGGGTTTAGTCCTCTGGTTTATAATAATAGTCTGTCATCCACGGAGTATATCTATAGCTGCTCATACTCTATGGTAGCAGTGTTATTTGTAGCCTTTGTCTATATCCATTATCACCCCTAAGTACCTTAGGGTCTAAGAGTGTTGGATTGTCTGGCTCATGACCTCAATCACCAGTATTTCATCATTTCCTAGGTAGAGGTGCTGTATTTCAGTCTTCCTCTCTAATAGTGATAGTTTTTTCTTTTTTCCAGTTTCATTTCAAGCATATTTCTGTAGTACTCTTCTAAAGTTTTCTTGTTTTCCTTATAGCTTTCTCTGGTTGCTAGCATACATAGGTTATCTACATAAATGAAATTTTTAATGCCTACACTGCTATCCTCTATTAATAGCATAATATATCTATTGTAAAGTAGCAGGCAAATAGAGGATCCTTACAGGACTCCTATTTTTACTTTGTAGAAATTTGATGCCATTCCTTTGTCTATGAATGCCAGCTCTCTTTGGCTTAGAAATGAGTATGTCTATATGACCATATAGCCTAGGGTGTTATGCTCTTCAAGTATTTTGACCAGCTCCTCATAGTCTACTCTGTTGAATCCTTTTTCGATGTAAATGAAGAGAAGTGTCACCTTTTGGTACTGGTTCTATCCTCTCCTAGCTTTATGTTTAGCTGTATTTACTGCCTATATAGTTAATCTACCTAGGAGTATGCTATACTGATTTTTGTTTATTATTCCCTAGCTAATTGCTACCTGAGATAGTCTTGTTACCATTATTTTTTCCAGGATTTTGCCTATCATGTCGATTAGGAAGAGGTACATATAGACATTTAGCAAGCTATAGCCTGGTTTCTTTGGTTTTAGGATCACTATACATAGTGTTTTTATGAAGGTCCTAGGATGTACCCTATGTTGTATGAGTGGTGTTAGCAGTTTTGGGAATGTGTCTGGGGAGACTGATTGGACATCTTTCCATAAGGTGTTTTGGATTTGGGTCAGGCCAGGGCCATTAGGTAGGAGGTGCTCTATAGTACATGCTTAATTTCTTCTTTGTATATTTCTGAGGTTGTTAACTTTGGGGAGGGACCTTCTTGTTTATTCTCTGTTGATGCTAGGAAATAGTATACAATGAGAGCCTGAGCACTTTTGTCTAGGGAGCTCAGATCATTTTTTGGAGGGAGGGGGTAGTCCCTTATAGGCCTGGTATACTTTAGGGTAGTCTATAGGTCTTTCTGGTTAATTTCTGCTAGGAAGGACTTCTAGTTTTCTTCTTTTGTTTTGTGTATGCTTTTCTGAAAGTTTTTCTTTTTCTCTTTCTACTCTTCCTTTTTACTTTCACTTTGTGGGTTTTTCCTTGCTTGGTACCCTCCTATCCCTAGATCTTTCTTTTTAGTTCTGAGCTCTTCATTCTAATAGGCTTTGGATTTGTTTATGATCATTTTAGTTATGAGGGTATTATATTCTTCAATTCTATCGATAGGAGCATTTTTTTTGAGTTCAGTACATCCATAGGGGTCACTTTGGTCGAAGGGGTTAGGCTCCCAATTCTTGAGGTTCTCTCGTACTTGTTCATAATTTGCTTTTTTATAGTCTAGGACTATTGTTTTTTCCTTTGTGCTTTATTTTTTTGATAGTGTGATGGCTATTACTTTATGGTCACTTCTTGTTTTCACCCAGTTAGGGGCTATCTGCTAGTTCATATTCTATGAAGTTACCTGTGGAGATAGCAAGGGGATGTCAATTGTGGTGTTCCTTTGGTTTCTTTATCTATATCTCATAGGCAGTTCTTGTTTATTCAGTAGATAGTAGCCTTTTTCATAGGCTTTTTTGACTAGCAGTTCTGTTCTGGTTATTTCTTGATCAGAGTTTTGGCCCCACTAAGGATAATAAAGGTTCAAGTCTCCTAGGGTGAGGTTTTTATTTTGGGGGAAGGCATAGTTCTAGTTCTGGTTTTCATTTTTTGTCCCTGGGGGGATGTATATATTAGTAATGTCTATGTAGTTTTCATTTCCATTGTACAGCCTTTTTACCTATTCTGTAACTTGTTTTTAGCTGATCTGAAAGGGTTTGACAGCTGTGTTTTTTACAATATATGTTGCTATCCTAGATTTCATGGTGTTACTTAGGTAGAATCAGTGAAAATCTATATACCATAAGGGAACATTGTTGAAGGTCAGGGGTTCTTATATGACTAACATATTTGCTTTATATTTTATTGCAATTTCAAAGAGTATTTGGAGCATGGTATTCGAGTTCTGACAATTGTGCTGCAATATCTCAATGACTTAATATAGGTCAAGTCCCTACTCTATTTTTTCATCTTTTTCTACCATCTATATTTCTTTATGCATTTCTAGTTCAATACTAAGTTGGTCTAGCCACTGCTTTCTCTTTCCATCAATTTCTCTAGCATACTGATCTTTGGCTACTATGTAGCTTGGGCATTTGGGGTTAGTTGCTCTGTAGCTTTCTTTGCAGTTGACGCAAATAGGGCCAAAGTAATTGCATAGTCCCATGAAGCCGCATTCCAGTCTTGGGCACTTGTAGTCTCTGGTGGAGTAGAATAGGAAGATGTTTCTGTCATAGAGGTTTCCACATATGTTGTAGCTTGGTTTTTCTTCTTTCCAGGTTGCACTGATATGCCCGAACTTGTAATACTTAAAGCAGATTGTGGTTGGGTTTTGTCTTCAGGACTTTGCAATTTTGCAGAGTTTGTTCAATAGTACAAATTGTTTTCTAAGCTTGGGTACATGGTCCTCTATGATCCTGATTGCTACTCCTGCGAAGGCTAACTTGGATAGGTTTTTCTCCCTGTCTTCTTTGTTTTCGAGGTACCTTAATACTACTATTTGTACATCCGCAATGTAGAAGAGTTCTTCAGCTAGTTTGTTGACTAGGATGTCCCCCAGAGGGGCTGTTAGGACTGAGTGGATAATGAGCTCCATGAACGTAGTTGCTACTCTGAAGCCTTCTCTTTCCACTTCTGGGTTTGTGGTCATTTTGGTGGCAAAGTTTATTGTGTATATGTACATGATCATGGAGCTGGTTATTAGGATAGGGGGTGTGGTGGTGATGATGGTGGCCTTGTAGTTTATGCAGATAGTAATGTTTCTAAGCTCAGTAGGGGCCTTTTATTCTGCTAGGACTTTGATATATACTTCCCGTAGTTATTCTGGGTTTACCCTTGCTACAGATGGGTGTATATACCTGTAGTAGGGGAGTGTAGTTCTCTTCTTGCAACTGGGAAGGTTTTCATTTTGGTGGGCATTTCTTCTTCTTTTCCTTTTCCTTTTCCTTTTCCTTCCTTGCTTTCTTGACTTCCCTGGGCTACTCTTTATGCCCACATCTTTAGTGTGCTACTTCCTGTTAGGACCTGGCTTTGCTCATTTATGTGGTGTAGATTTCTTAGTTTTGATAGGCCTGGTACAGGGTTTGAGCCAGTCTTAGATTGAGGAGTTTTTTGCATTTCCATGTGTGGTCCCATTTCTTCTAGGATTGGCTTTCTGGGGGGTAGTCCTTTGCTTAGTTGGGGTACTGCTGGTGGGGTTACAGGGCTTCCTTTATATTATTACACATCTATGAGCTTATTTATAGTTGCTCTGAGGTATCTGATTTCATTTGCTTGGGCCTAGAGTTTGTTTTCTGATTCTTAGATATTTTGTTATTCTTTATATCGATTGTTTTACATGATATTTAGTTTTCTCCAGATATGGTTTAGTGCTGTACTAATTGTGATAAAGGCTTCAGTGTTGAGGTAAGTGGTGTCTTTCTTGTTGATGGATGCTTGGAAGGCTTTTCCTTATTCTTCTGGTATTATATTTACTAGTTTATATCTTGGGAGGTCAGGGATTAGGGATCTGGTTTCCCTTAGGACTTCTCTTTCTACTATTTTTGCTCTTTCTATGGCTTATAGTATGGTTTTGTCTAGGTCCATGTCTGAGTCATTGTCTAATGTATTAACCTGTTGCTTACAGATAGGACTCTATATATACTGGAGGTCTTATAATAGTCTTAGCTTTGTATCTGCTACTAGGGGTTCCTTGGAAGAGTAATGCAGAGTTTCTTTGTAGTTGGGTCCTGGGGGGCATACTACTGGGAAAGTCAGGGATTGTATCTATGGCATAACCTGTGCTCTAGTAGGCTGGGGGGCTGGGTTATTATGGGGTGCTATTGAGAGCCACTTCTACCATGTTCTAGTGGTTCTGGTTTACAGAGGAGGTGTATAGGGTTACTGGATATCCTACCTCTGCAGTGCTCTAGTTTAGTTGGTTATCTTGGTAGGCCTGATCTAGTATGATGGTGTGCCCTAAGGAGCTAGTTCAGGTTTACATAGTAGCCTGGGATGGGGTGGCCTGGGATCCTATAATATAGAGGATGTTTTCTTTAGCCATGGCTAATTGCTGTCATTATCCTGAGGTGATGGTTGGATTGTTGTCCAAGGAGCTATCTCCTTGGCCTTGGTATGCTTTTACAAGAGGGCTAATGTACTGGAAAGCTTCCTCTAGGGTGGCCACACTATATAGTACTAATACAATTTGTTGAGAGGGGAAGAGGTTATTTATGGGAGAGTTCAGGGAGGAATGGAGTTTAGGAATGTTCTAGGAGCTCGCCAAGCTCACTTATGTTAGGGTTAGGATGATTCATTGCTGGAGTGAATGATAGGGTTTTGTTGGGACATTTTTTAGACCATGGGTTTATCACTTAATTTTCAGCACTTCATGTATGGAGTGTACCAACCTCTATCTAAGGGCTAGGAGGTGATTGAATAAGTTGAGCGACCAATGGGATTTGTTGAAAAAGTTTTACTAATAGACTTTGAAAAAGGATAAACTGATTTTCACAATAATTAGTTATACTGGTGATGAGGGAGTGGGAGCAGGATGGAAGAATGAAAGAAAAGATATATAACACTATAGAGTCTTCCTTCTTTTATACCAACTGCCCAGAGCACTGCCTCCCTTCTAGAGTAGTCTCTATAAAACCTGTTTTATCTACATAACCCTTTCCTATATATCATTCAATCTAAATACTGTTCTTATAACCTCTGCAAGGCAGACAGCTAAACATGAGTGACCATACATAACCGAGTGATAGTTTATGATTCATAATGCAGAATTCTAAAGAACATTGACTGACAGTATGAGACACAAAGGGAATATGACAAGTAGGAAAGTACATAACCATGGTTCATAACACCTTTATATAGGGTATTATACTACCACTGCCATATACAGTAATGAGTATCTTCCTTACCCTTAATAATTATAAATATATTATTAATATATCTCTTGTAAAGTAGTGATCCCTTTAGTTGAATATGTAGTAGGTATTTTTGATATTATATAATGTATAGGATAATTACTATACTACTATAGGATAAATATATAGTGAGCATTTTCTTTCATAAAAAAAGATTACCATTGAATTGGAAAAAGTTAATATCTATAATATACTTTAAAGGTAATAATAGTATGTTATAAGTTTCAGAATTACTTTACTATTAATATGAATAATCTTTTTTTTTTTTTTTTACCTATATCTATATTAATATTTATGTAGGAAAATTATATATTGCTAGTTAGTAAATATATATTATTATCTTATAGGAAATTTAGATTCTTGAAATCCCTTCTTCCTAGGTAGCAGTGTTGTTTCCTAGATATAAGTAAATACTAAGGTATTTTTAGAAGAACATATTAACTACATAAATGGCATCAGCTATGACATAATTGAATAATGGCAAATTATGTAAGTACCTTATAGATCTTTATAGATTTCAGAGATAATTTTGAAGGATAGAATGACTTACCTTTGCTTCACTATCTTAGCAATGTAGTTGATAAAACTTATAACATTGTCATAGTCACTAGCCTATCCTAGCATCTTGCTAGGGATCTTGACTTTGAACTATAGAACTAGAGTATTAATAAGGGTATGGCTTAAGGTCACTGCTATATAGTTGTAGAATTTGCCCTAATTGTAGTATATATCCTTGTTGGCAACTACTTCTATATAGAACCTCCTCTTGGTAAAGATAGTGATACATAAATTCTTACTAATAGTTATTACTACTAACTTATAAGTAGTAGAGACTTTGTATATCTATTGTAAATTCAAATTGAGGTGTAAGCTATTAGCTAGGTTTACAAGAGCTAGTTTACAGTTCTACCTTCTATAATATAATAGCCATTCTATATAATATACCTATTATTCTCCACTAACTTTTCTCCTAGTACTATAGCTCAGCAATAACATATATAATGTGTTAGTGATATAAGTTTAATTATATGTAATGAAATATTGTTATATTCTTCTATATTTCTTCCATTCTCCAATTAATAACTGCTGTTACTTCAGTTCTTGAAAATTTAATACTATGGAGTATGAGTTATCACTCAGTTGTATAATATCACTTATATATATCTGTCTGCCTTATTGAGGTTATGAGAATAGTAGTTATATTGAATAACATACAGAAAAGGGTTATGTGGACAAAAAGACGTTTTTAAAAGACTACTGTAGAAAGGTAGTGATACTCTTAGCAGTTGGTATAAATCAAGAAATCTATATAGTCCTGTATTATGGTCTATATAAAGTAAATAATCTTATCTATATAACCTTAATCTAGGCTAAGATTGCTAAGTCTAATAGAAAGGATAATTATATGATAATAGGAGGAGTCTAGTTTGGAGGATACTATATAATGGGTTACCCTGATGGCGCTTAGTGAGATCGCTCCTATATACTTAGCTATGTCTTTATAATTAAGTTTATGTACACACCCTACCTGTATAATAGTGTTCTAAGAGAAGTGCATACAATTCTAGTCTGGAGGATTACTAGTTCAGTCCTTGTAAGTGAATGCAACTGATGACCTCAATAGCTGTATGAAGGGTTACCCTGACAGCACTTAGCGAGATCGCTCCTATATATATGGCTATGTCTTTGCAATTAATTTTGTGTACACACCCTGCCTATATAATAGTGAACTGAGGGAGAAGCATATTCTCTAGTCTAGAGGAGTCTAGTCTCTTCTCTTGCTGTATAAAGGGTTACCCTCATAGCGTTTAGCAAGATCGCTCATATATATATGTATATTCCTATGCAAATAAGTTTGTGCATATGCCCTGCCCATATAATAATGAACCGAGGGAGAAGCATATCCTCTACTCTCTTTTCTTTTCTTTCTTCTTTTCTATTCTTTCTTACTTTTGATATATGTTTTTTGCTACTTTTTATAAGGTAAGGGGGTTTAGCACATTTTACTCCTCTTTTTCTTTAGTTGTTTTAAGGTTTGCCTAGCTATTGTTTTTCCCCGGTTACCTTTTATATATAGTTGTCCTAGTTTTCCTTTAAGCACAAGTCTATAGAGGATTTGAGGGAATTTTTATAGGCTCTCAGATATGTTCTTGTACTTAATTATATATACATACCCTGCTATAGCCCTATAAGTAGTTAAATATGAATTATATATTTATATATATCTTTTTTATAGCTTACCCTAATATCCCCTAATGCAGAGAATAGAACCTTCACCTTATATGTAAATCAATGACTAGAATGCTCCAAATAGATATTATACTCTGGATTATAAAGGGTAATATCGAAACTCTTTTCCTTCAGTTACACTCTCTAGCAGGCAGTACTATTTGCAAACTTAATCGAATGGCCTAACTAAGAGAGGGAGCAATACATCACTAAGTACTACCAGGGTAACCCTTTATACAGCCATTGAGGTCATCAGTCATATTCGCTTACAAGGACTGAACTAGTAATTAGGCAACCTTGCATGGTAAGGGAAAACTCGCTTACGCTACAAAACCTGTGACCAACCTAAAATTCATGGTATGTAATAAGGTGAGCAGGATTTGAACCTATGACATTGCATGTCACTGCATAACGACACCAGGACAGCCATACCACTAGACCATCCTCACCCCATAAAGGGTAATATCAGTAATAAAGCCTTTATATACCATAACCTTTCCCATATTCCTAAAAAATCTATAGTCTATATCCTATCATCATAGAGTAACCCTTCACACCTATAAAAGAAGAAATAAATATCTAGCCAGATTCTGTAGAATAATACAATAAACTAAAATATATGCATACTCAGATGCCTCTAAAACATTTAATGAAGGATTACCTTTAATAGTATTGATTCTTTGTAACTAGAGTAATGAAGCCTTAACTATAAATTAGAAATAAAGAACTAGGATATATATTTTCAATAGAAGTCTCCTAAGTATCATATATTTCTTCAAACTTATTCTCAACTACCTTAATGACTACATATATATCACAAAAGCTATGGTCTTCCTATATAGCTAGTTAGTACTTCTAACTACCTGTAGCACTATACTAGGTATTAGCTAATAGCTAACCAAAACTATATTTGAGTATAATACTGCCTTAATATAAAAACAAGTTGAAGTCACCTTCACTTAATCACCAGGATAGTATAGAATCTAACAAAATAAGGAAGGTGATTAAATTACTGAATCAAAGGCTAAATAACCTATTTTAAAAAATATTAGCAAAAGAAGCTACTTATAAGGTCAATAATTTTATAGAAAATGAAGGCTGAATTATAGAAGGACTTGGAAGATGATGATGATGATGACTTAGTTCTATTTAGACTATATCAGGCTATAAACTTGATAGATTCTCTACCTATACTGTTGAACATAATCAGGGTCTTCTGCATGCAATCAACGACTATGGTATATTACTATAGCACAAACAAAACAAAGGAAAAACTGCTCAAAATAAAGAAAAGAAATCCCCTAACCGGTATACCTTCTACAGTCATAAAAGAAACAAAGGAAACATAAAGCTAAGCTATATGACCAATTCCCCATACTCCTTTCTTGCCCTACCCCTGCTGTAGAAACAACAAAAGAAAAGAAAAGAAACAGCTGAAGAAATATAGGTCAGTCGCTTCAGCTAAGGTATAGTAATGGATAGGTAAGATCTATCAAGTGTCATTTTGGTGACCTATGTGATGACTCTATGGGGATTAAGTACCCCTCCTAGGAACTCTGAGAGTGATGCTGGAATCAATGAGGTTTTGTAATGTTTGGAGTCCCTATGTAGTACCGATGACAATTAGGATAAGGTGAGCAGTACTTACTATAACTACCAACCTATGTTGCTTAACTACAGGTTATACTGTAAGCCCTGCCTGCATTGTCTACCTGCTTGCTCACTTACACAGTCCAGTTACAGCTCAGGAATGTGTTTATTGATGATGGATCTCAGGTATTACTGTGCGGTAACATGTCTCCCTAGCCAAAAAATGTATAGTCAGAAAGGTAAGAGAAATGACCAGGCTGATGTAGTGGCCTTCGAGGTGGGTCTTTGCCCTAAGGTAGGGGGGATGTCAAGATTCTAGAGATACCTGAAGGACTTGGAAGAATATGCAGGTACCCATATATATAAGAGCATAGACCTATACTCTACCCTCTCTAAATGTACAGTAGCCAGAGCATATTAGTTCTAGGTAAGCTATATATATATCCTAAATCTTATTCATTTCTGAACTAAATTTAAAACCTGCCTAAATAGAGAACTGTAATAAACTGTAGTTATGTACTTTCCTATTTGTTATATGCTCCTTATATTGTCTATTATTGTTCTTTGAGATTCTATATTATGAGTTATGAGATATTATCTGGTCATGTAATATTACTTAGTCATGTAATATCACTCATGTTTAGCTATCTACTTAGCAGAGATTATAAGAATAGTCTTTATTGTAAATAATGTATAGAAAATGTTCATGTAGAGGGAGATAGTGCCTTTTGCATTTGGTATATAGAGAATGAATGTATACATGACACTCATATACTGTACAACTATGTTCTTACTCTTGATTAAGTATACATAACTTATTCACAGAATAGTATATCATATGGGAAGTCAAATTGCAGCTTGATAGTTGGTACAAAAGAAGGAGAAACCTACATAGGCCTATATTTCTCTTCTTTCTTGCTGTAAGGTAACACATAATGTTGTAGGTTTAAATCCTGCTCACCTCATTCTATATATGAATTTCCAGTTAGTCATAGGTTTTGTAGTATGAGCGAGTTTTCCCTGGCCATACAGAGTTACCTCATTACTGGTTCACTCATTGTATACAAATGTAACTGATGACCTCAATAGCTATATAAAGGGTTACCCTGATAGCACTTATTGAGATCGCTCCTATATATATTGCTATTTCTTTACAATTAAGTTTGTGTATATACTCTGGCTATACAATAGTGATCCGAGGGAGAAGCATATCCTCTTCTTTCTTACTGTATGAAGGGTTAACCTGAAAGTACTTAGCAAGATCACCCATATATATGTGGCTATGTCTTTGCAGTTAAGTTTGTATACATGCCCTACCCATATAATAATGAACTAAGGGAGAAGCATATCCTCTTCTTTCTCCTTTTGACTAATGATGTCAATCGCTGTATGAATGGTTACCCTGATAGAGCTTAGCGAGATTGCTCCTATGTATATAGCTATATCTTTGTGATTAAGTTTGTGTACATGCCCTGCCTGTAGAATAGTAAACCACAGGAGAAGCATATCCTCTTCTTCCTTCTTTACATAGTATCTTAAGTAAATACCATATAAATAAGAACACTATTCCTACAAACCTTTAGTATTCCAGATCTACTTAGGATTTTCCTATATAGTATATAAAAGTACCCTGGAGAGTTGTATATCTTCCTCTTTCCTGATTTATATAAAACCACTACTACAGACTAAGATATAGTTTATAGTACTGAAGTAGTTATCCTTCACAATAGTGATAAATAGTTACAAGGGTTTTACTAAGTACTATCTTTTATTAGGCCTATAATACCTCTTACAAAATATTGTATAGAGATGAATGGGCCTTGAAAATTTCATTTTCTAAAAACTGTATATTATTAGCAGGTATATCATCTATATATATAGTGGATGAAGGGGTGTCCTAATGCTCCTACATATGTGATTATGTATTTACTCTTAATTAAGTGTATATGCCCTATCTATATGATAGTGACTGATAGGAAATCAAAATCCTATCATATATATCTATACTACTGCCAGTACTAGGTATGATATTTATAAGGTATACCTCAAATAATCTATAGATATTGTCTTAAATTTAATTAGCTGTCCCCTGGTAGTTATTCTTTTAGAATAATATTTATAAGAAAAGTAACTCTTTAGTATTTAGATTAAGATGCTAGGTGAATATGGACTCCTTATCATATGTAGTATCCTTATCATATATATCTACAAATAATTTTTTTTTCTAGTATGCCTAGAAAACTTGGTGAATACCTACATATCTAGGAGCTTATTCATGGAAATATACATGTAAAATATTCTATTATGTACTTCTGGAAGCCTATGAAAAAAGACTGTATATTTTAGCTGTACTTAGAAATCTTATAATGATTAATATTAAGGTTACTAAGAGGTAGGTAGAGGATTGGAAGGATGGTGAGAACTACCTTTATCAGGTTTATACCATAGGGGATATAGCATTTAAGGGGTTTGTTACATGGGGTATAGTGGATATGAATTTATATAGATTAGTTATAGTAATAAGGGAAAAAAATGTAATATAGTATTTTGTTCTCTAGCTTAGGAAATGAAAAATGATTTTCAAAGAGAAAAATTAAAATCTAATAAAAGGAATAGAATATTTTAGTGAAACTAATTTCCTAAAATAAAAGCAATCAGAAAATTTTATTTGTATAGACTTTTCAGGGTGTAGGGAAAGTGGGTCTATCTATGTAATAAGCTCATCTAGGGAAACTACTAAGTAAGTTTAGTTACCTCTATATATGTAAGGGTATTTAGTTAAGTTTAGGGCCAAGAACATATGATCATTATCACTTAGAGTATATCATCTATACATTAGATTAATATGAAGGCTAAGATTTAGTCAGTGTGTATAGACTTTCCTATTTAGGTTAGAATATTAGTTAAAATATATGCATGCTTAAAGTTGAAGGTAATTTTTCATTATAAAGTAGTTAAAATAAAAAGAGTGGTTTTGTTAGAGAATGTGTATTTTCTTTGAGCTTAAAATAGCTACATGCAGATATTCTTTTGTAGAAGGCACATTCAGAGCCTTAAAGAATATAATGAATCACATACATATATAGTACTTAGAAATAAATAAATGCTATAGGAAATACAGGGAGCTTATGATACATATAAGGAAAGAATATACTTCTAGAGAATCTCTTTTCTTTTTACTGATAAGTGAGTTTTACTCTTTTTACTTAACCTCTTTTAATACTTATAGCATACCTTCATGTACTTAGGAATTTTCTTTGATTTTCTACATAATTTTTTTTTTTTTTTGGGTCTGTTTTTTCCATATAGTTCTATCAAAAGGTTTTCACTAGAGTTCCTTTTTTCCTTATACCAATATAGAATTTTTTGTTTTTCTAGGTATTATTCAGCATATGTATATAAAGACAGTATTTCAACAAGTATATATAATCAATGAAAAATAAATTTCAAGCTAAGTATATACATCCTTACTTCCAGAAGCGTAGCAAAGGCACTCAACTAGTTCTACTAAAAGAGAAGAGAAATTGTATTCTTTTTTACTATAGAACTAGAGAGAGTCAAAAAAAAAAAAAAAAAAAAAAACA
>JABYPW010001194.1:0-16999 GCA_016880775.1 Phymatotrichopsis omnivora
CGGCATGAGGGAGAGAAACCCGCGCCCTCTGCGACCCGAAGAGTGGGGTCCGTATGGAGAGGAGGAGGAGAGCGAGGGAGGGAGGACGGGGAGGATATGTGCGGAAGATACGAGGCGGATGCAGAGCACGGACGGTGTGGGTGAGCAAATAAAAAGTGGCAGGCCGAGGAGCAGCGGCGAGCGAGCAGGGACAAGGGGGGGCACAGGCCGCTAGGAAATGGAAAAGATAAGAAGACGCACGCAGTCAGCGAGATCGAGATCGGAGCGGAGGACGCGAGGGCTGGGAGGGGCGTGAGAAGGAAGGAGGGAAAGGGGAGAGCTGGAGGGGGGGGAAGGGGTTGGCGAGGTTGTCGGAGGGGAGATGCTTTTGTTTCCGGGGTGGGTGGGAGAGTAAACACGCCCCTCCGGTGCTGGGTGTTGACCAGGGCGACCAGGAGCCTTCCGAAAAAAGTCAACAACGCGCCGGGATCGGGAGTCTCGCCTGGCACGCAGGGAGGTGCGCGAGGCTGCTGACATAACCCAAAGCTTGGTATATGGCCTTGGCGCCGCAACCTTCGCAAAGTTGGGCCAAGCAAACCGGACAAATGCTGCTGCATTCGTCGGCTCCAACGTCGCCCCCCCCCGACAACCTATTGGCGCTCGCACGCGTGGGGGCAGCGACTCGCCGGAGCAGTCCAGAACCTGCACAAGAGGGCCCATCAGACCCGCGGAAACTATAGAAATTTAAACCTGGCGGAACGAGGGTATATAAAAGTTATGTATGCGAAGAAAAGAAATGCTGACTCTTGATGAAGGAGTATCGATGTTGCCCCCTCCTCACACCCCACACTCCGCGAAATATGGCTGGAGCACACCGTTTTCATTGAGCAGCGCCTGTCTTCATGTCCATGTCTCAGTCACTCCTCCCCCACTCCATGGCTCCCCCGCTGTCCCGTTCCTATCCCTCCGCAGATGAAAAATCGTCAGATGACCCACGATGGAGAGGTTTAGGGCGAGCGCTGTCTGGCGAGCATACTGTGCCTTGTAACGCTGGCGGATTAGGAGCCCCTCATGTTCGACGTTGGCTTGCGCTGCTGTCGTGCAAATACATACATCGGATGGAGTGCATCTGACTACATCTACGTACTAGCGTCCGCGCTGTAACGGTCTCCCATGCGGCTTTGACGCTATGTATTTTTCGATCCTTGAGCATCCGGGGGTGACATAACCGAAAGGTTAAGTATTGCGCGCATTATCATTAAACCATCTAATCAAATCTACCGCCTTCCGCAGTAACGGCGTACGCAAATATTCGATTTCGGTTGTTGATACGACCAGGAATGGTCAACTTTCGGCACTGCAGGGCCCTGATGTGCCTCCCTTTTTTTTTTTATACATATATATATATATATAATATTTTCTCTCTTCCTTTCTCTTTTTCTTTTTCTTTTTTTCGATCTTCGCACTATTAACCTGGGGGAAAAGCCATCTGCCGAAATGCAAATGCCGTGCGAGCGATATAACTTATGACGAGCAGCGAAGCTTCCTGTTTTCAAGCGTTGGCTGCATTGGCTGCAATTACTAAGCCGAGTGATAGCGCATGAAGTAGCGACGCCGGAGAAGATCTATGCAAAACTGGTAACTATTCCGCAATTATACGATGACTTTTATGCAAGCTTCTGATTCAGTTATTCCATCGGCGAGAGGTTGAAACTGACATGTGACAATCACTATCATTGCGCGTGAGGTTACACACCCCTACGTTCGAGGGTTACGGAATGGGCTTTGCGCCGAAGCATACATAATGTATGTAGGTAACATTGTTCTATTCATGTCGATGCAAAAACGCCAGCCAAGTCGTTTCTCCCCCACTCATGTATAATGACATCACATAAAGGCCGTTAAGGTCCAATGCCTAGTGGAATACATGCGGCTTCCTTCGAGCTCAGTATTTGATATCGCTTCAACCCTTGCTGGTACTACGACTAATCTAGGAAAGAATTTGGGGGGGGGAGGGGGGGGGCAATAGGTTGATAGATTTATTTTTAAACTAAGCTGTCCCATGAACCAACCGCGAAGGGCTGAACTGCAGTACCTAAGGTTTATAATCCTCTTCCGGGGATATATAACAAACTCGAGTGACATCTCGTGACAAACACAAATTCAGCCTCGACCACGCCTCGCAAACAATCGGATTCCAAATCATCAACAATTGCTAGAGGCCCATGGAGCGTTGATTAATAAAACGGGCCAAAGAAACCCTTGGCCTCGGTTGTTATGTGTTAATAATAATAAACTGAAGGCCGTTTCAAATGCAAGGCAACGGCCCACGCGCATAAGATTTGCCCGTGCTCGTGTCGGGCATAAAAAAAAAAAACAACCGAAAATCTACCCCGTCAGGCAAGGTTCAATACCAAGTCAGATTATTTGTTTGGACCGTTGACCCTTGCCTGACGGGATCGATCCTCAGGTTCCTTATGCTGACATGGGTACATTATACCACAACAATGGCTACGAAAATGGATGGAATGCGGATTTAGTACCAAGGAATAAGAGCTTATCTCCTTTCTTTTCCTACCTCCGAAGCCGGGGTTCCTGTGCCGTCGCTCGGTACAAGCCGAAATAGTCTGCTGAGCTCGTAAACCCCGAAGTGTGGTGGGTTACGGTGTATAGACGATCGCTGATTTATTTGCTCGTTGCATGCTGGAAACCCCAGCAAGATCTCTAACGGTTGGCGGGGAGCTACCCAGCTACCGGGCTGTTATGGCTGGTGTCGGAGTAACATGGGAGGTGAAAAATAATAACGCCCTCCACGTGACATTCATTCGTTGTCGTGGCGGCCCGTCGAGACCAAAAGCCTTCGTCTTGCTATCTCCGAATTCCCATGCCCTGGTAGCTTCAAGTGACCTTCCCGCCCTCCTCCTAAATCTCTCCCGATGTTCACTGCATTCCGTTGACGTCCAAATTCTCCGTCTTCACACAAACCACCGACTGCGGAAAGCCGCTAACGAAACCACTCCGGTGAAGATATTGAAACAACATTCCTTGTATCCACTTACAACAGCATTATTTGAATGCCGTTAAGCTTTGATGCCACGGGAAAGTAGTGTTTCACCGCAATATTTAAAGTCCCTTCAACCTTTAATCGTTCTATAGTAGCAATAACAATCGGTATATGATTAAAAAAGGGGGAAAAAAAAAAAAAAAAGGGGGGGGGGGGAGTTCAGCGATTAAATTTTTGGTTATTCCAGTCCAATTTCCCAAATAACCTTATTTAGGGGCACAAGTTTCAGTACATACACGCGTAATTCCAGGTGTCGAAAATTTCCTGCGATATTGGAAAAAATCGAGTGACACCTTGTGACGAAATTAAACATGGCCTCAGTCATGCCAGAGGTCAATATTCAAGTTCTGAATCTACAGAATGTTCCAAAATCAAAGCAAAAAAAAAAACAAAAAAACACAAGAACATATGTTTGGAAGAAGGAATATCTGGCCATATGACTCGAAGCGTATCGTTCACCACAAAGATGAGAACGAAAGGCACAACGAGTACGGCTCCATGGATAAAGAACAAAAAAAAGTCCATTAGCATGGCTACGGGCGGGACACGCAAAGATTAAAGCCTACTTGAATAAAATCGGTAAACGGACAACGATCAACGCCGGCGTGGACTCAGAAGAGAAAAGGTTGATCGCATGATTTTAACGTTCTCTCGATCTAATAACGAACGGAAAGCCTTACACAAAGGATGGCGAGAAGCAAAGCCACCAAAAGGCCCGATGTACGGAAATGTCCTTTGCACCGAGGAGGGAGTTACTGGAGTGCTTAATTTATAGAAAGAACTTGAAAAATGGAGAAATGGAGGTAAAGAACTTGCTATGCAGGAAAGACAGAAGAAAGACGATCAGGAGTTGGGTAGAGGGTAAGGTTAAAAATGAGAAAGCGCACCCTGCCTGGAATGCTTTAATTTGTCTTGTTTTTGTTTTGTTTTGTTCCGATGCTTATGAGCCGCGAATGAGGAGGCTTTGGTGTAGGGAATCTAGCGTCATGTGCTTGCAAGAAGTGAGGGCGAGGAAGCGAGGGCCCAGTTAACACATTACTGGTGTCTCTTTCCCATTGCCCTAGATCGAACACTGAGTAGTAGTAGGTGCTAATGAGCGTGACGGCGGTGGGAGCAACTAAGACTTGTTCCTAATGGGTCTGCTCAGGTATCAACGAAGGCCAGGACTGCCCTCAGCTCCATTAGATATCAGTCATTAAACTATGATAGTTCCGAGAAGGATAATCAACGGTTTAACCTGCAGTCGGCTTAAGCTAGTCTACGGACTCTGCAGCCTGTGGCTGTGTCTATCGTGTTATCACACTGGTACCTTAGTAGGGAGTGAACATTTACCCTCTGACGTAGTATATGGGAGCTACAGAACCTAGTTTTTGCAATTAAGTTTGTGTATACGTCCCGGTTCTGTATGCATCCAAGTTGCGTTTAGGCTACCAAATACTGTGCTTGCAAGAAGTTATGTACGTATATATGTATACATTACATTCACATGCCTGATAATAGCCTAATGTCTTGAATGAAAATTCTTTAGTTGCTACAAAAAATGACAAAGCTCTTGCAAAACTCTACAAGAACCTTCAGGAGAACTCACGGAAAGAGAGCTCCTTTGTAGATTATGACATTAAAAATTATTAAGGGAATTCGTTTACGCGTGCATTTTTTTATAACATTTATCCTATATGTATACAGTTAACAGTAATTGAAAATGAAATTTAGGAATGTGAAATTGTGTCATGACTTATTACTCGACGAGACTGCTATGTAAGTATTTGCAAAAGCCCCTGAGTCACGCAATCTATATGCGGAAGTGCAGGCTCATACATTTCCTCAACGAAGCTAGCTATAACAATTGGCTTCTAATATTTTTTTTTTTTCACACTAAGAAAAATTCGTCTATTATCTTTGACCAATCTTGCCACTAAACTCATATAGATGAAGTTAAATTATTAACTTCTAGTGTATAGTAATAGCAAAGTGTTAGGGAATTAAAGTACCTGTAAATACTTGCAGGGGGTGTGCAGTATATACACAAGTAGTAAACATTTTCTAAAAAGTAATTTATTTCTTAAATTATATAAATCAATTAAGTATAAAAATTCAAAATACAAAATATAAACTAAACTTTTTTTTTTTTCGATTGTTTCTAGGTACAACTTCCATATGTGGCCTCTCTGGCTATAGTATGAAAAAAACCTCCTCGACCTGCCTGTAAGAACACAAAAGGTAAAATCAGAAAAATATGAAAGAAAAGTACAAAAGAGAAAAGAAGCAACCTGAAGTCCCAACTGCACTGGGGAGAGCCCAAGATCTAAGAGAAGACAAAACAGAAAAGTGAAAAGAAAAACAGAAAGCAAAGAGGAAAAAGAAGAAGGAAAAAAAAAAAAAAAAAAAAAAAAAAAAAAAAAAAAAAAAAAAAAAAAAAAAAAAAAAAAAAAAAAAAAAAAAAAAAAAAAAAAAAAAAAACTGAGAGGGGAGAGAAGAGAGAAGTAATGCAGAGGAAAGGAGAAGGAGAAGAGGAAAAAACAGAAAGAAAAGAAAAACATGCCAGCTCCACACTACACTATAACAACATCTAACACTCTCTAGGTAGGAAAGTCTATCACAGAATGGGGGTAGGCTGTCCTAGTTTTAGCTATAAACTAATTGAACTTGATAATTGAGTCCTTGAATGACCATAACTATTCAACTGTATATATATTCTTAGAAGCTCATTGTACTTAACCTTATGAATATAAACTAAACTACATTTGATATTCCTATATTTCTTGTATTAAATAGTGAAAAAAATGTACAAAACATACAAATATAACTATAAAGTAACTTGAAGAAATAAAAGACTTATTTTGAAGTTAAGAGTAGATAAAACTTTACCCTTAATTATAATTAATAAAAATATAGTAATATATTATTATAGGTAGAGTGTGATGGGAGACTCATTGAGGATGTAGATGCAGGTATATACATAAGAAGCTTCACAATAGGGTCTTACTAAGTGAACTCAGATATCTTAACTAGCAAGTTATAACTACTTGTGTTTTTCTACCTTTATTGAGGAGTCAAGAGAAGATAGAGAATTTATCGAAGAGAAGCAAAATATATTCTCAAGGCTCAAAGATGGTACAAGACTTAAGATGATGGCTAGAGAGAGAAGAAGAAGAAACAAAATATATCACTTATCCACTCCCTCTTAAATACATATTTCTGACCAAGTAGCTACTGAGAAACTTTTACAAAGGAAATGAACCCTATTAAAACATTCCATCAAGGTTCATATATTTTTTCTCAATTTCCTAGAATGAGATTAGTTTTATGATTGGAGAATCAGAGAAAGATTTAGCATGATTGTTCAGGACCTTCTAAGATAAACTCTTCAAGTCCTATCCTCCAATGATGTAACCAATCAGCATATCACAATAAGATCAAGGTAATAAGCCTTGTTATCAATCACATACATCTAATCTCATGGATGTCATATTGCTAACACCTCACCTTGCTTAGTCAGGGCTCAGTGGTGACAACACTTATCATGTGGTTCCATAGCTTATAGGATGATCATAGGTTCTGACATACCTTATAGTTAATGTGGAACAAGTTCTATGCATGTCCTAGTATCTAGCTAGGCTACTTAGTACAGTAATCTATAACACTATGCCCCTCCTATTGTACATGGTCCCTATGTGCAATGGTCAATAGGTTAGCAGAGATTCATTACTAGAGATAGGTAGGAGTGTCTCTAGGATCAGGTGAGAGGATAGAAGACTCTAGGCTATAAGAAGGAGACCCATTTAGGGCTAAGTGTCCTGGCATAGTGATGTATCTGACTCCTAGAGCAGTCATTATCCACCATTATAGAAGGAAGGGTTACTTACTTAGTTCCTTCTCCTTCACTTGCATGTGTTCCATATCATTTTCTTATATAGACTCAACCAGTAATTAGAGAACTATATACAGTTAGGGAAAACTTGCTCATACTATAAAACCCATAACAAACTAGAAAAATGTAGTATTAAGGTGTAGCACAAGTAGGATTTAAACCTATGACATTGCACATTACTGCATAATGGCACCAGGATAGCTATACTATAAGACCATCCTTGCCCCTTTTAAGATAAGCTTGATCTCCTCTAAATATTAATTATACAACTACTATATTTCTAGTATTATTTTAAATATTATATCTACCCTCTAGGCCTTAGTATATAGTACTAGTAAGATAAAAAAAAGAAAATATTTAATTAATACCTAGTATATCACTTATTTACCTCTATTACTATATACTGTTGTACCTTTAGTACTATAGGATTTTGATTTCCTATCAGTCACTATTGTATGGACAGGGCATATACACTCAATTAAGAGCAAAGACATAGTCATATAAATAGGAGCATCAGGATATACCTTCATCTGCTAAGCACTATCAGGGTAACCTTCATACAGCTACCTCTAGTACTATATATAGTATATACTACTACAAATTCTATAAAAACTTTGCTAGAATTATACTTTAAAATAATGGCAAAAAAACTCTCCAAGCTTTTTCTTTATCCTTATCTTTCTACAAAAGAGTATCTGTAATATTTACATATTTCTTATATATATTTTAGTTCCTTTTAACCTTTACCTAAATTTAATAACTTATAATTAAGTTTATTAAATACAAGATAGTTATTATTTGAAATTAAGATAAGATTGCTCAAGTTATTATGATGATTTAAATTTGATATATATATAAACTAAGGATAGGTTATATTAAAATATATAGTTATGAAAATTTATTGATATATCTTATATACTAGTAATACCTGCTAGTAGAACTTAAAGTTTTACTCATAACTTGAATATTAAATAGTAAAAGTAGTTAACTATTTTTTTAAGAAAATAATATAAAAACTTCTTTTTACTACACCTAAAGAAAGCCTTCAAATCATAATTATAACCCTTAATACTTTTTATTAGGTGAATATAGATTTTAAATTACTTTTCCTTTCCTATCTAGAAAACTGGTGTACTTCTACTAGATATTAGATATCTTTCCAAGACTGCCTTTACCTTTTTACAAAATATAATTAATATATAATTCTATAGCATATGTTCATAAGATATTTGCATTTATACATTATTTTCTGATAGTATAGGCTCTTTCTTCTCAATATAATTTCTGATACTTGCCTACTACAAAACCCTATATATTTTAAATACAGTTATCATCCTAAAAATCTGAAATTTAACTATTATTAATTTTAACTCTATTTCTCAAATTATATAAGATATCATTCCTAATGTTTGATAATGAATTTAGGATACTACAAACTATCAAGATTTTCAATCATTATACATAAATCCTAAGTAAAATTTTTACCAGTGACAAACATAACAAATTACCTTGGTAATGTGTAAAATGTTGCTTATATAATAGAAGAATGTAACTATCATACCTTTCTCAATTTCTGTAAGGCTGATGTAGCTTATTTTTGGATTACTTTTATACTATATTCATGGCTGTAAGGGGTTATGTAGTCATGAGTAGTTTTGCATAGAAGGTAAATTTTTTTGTTGTTTACTAAGCTAATGCTCCTGACGTATTATACCACTAAAATACATCTCCATGCCGAATTTTAACATTGATCCGCCACAAAACATGGTCTCTGGGTTCAATTTGAACCGTCTCGCCTATTGTTACATGTATGAAGGGTGACACGTTGGGAACCTATAAGATTGGAGCTGATATTGTATACATATTCACCGTCTTAATACCTAACATTAACAGATTTTACATTGAACCCTAAGAATGTACACAAGCGTTATCCATTCCGTTGAGGATATAAGCCCAATCTATCATAATTATTGCTAGCAATAGCACCCCCAACACGTTTTTTTTTCTATCCTCTAACGTCCGTAACACCCTCGATTCCCCCAAATCCTTATGTACAATCCATCCCAATGGAGACCTAGAAACAAACTTTAAATCCCCAGTCGAAGCACAAAACACAGAGCTCGATATCACAATTGAAAATCACAAAAAATCACTCGGCCTTTTGCGCATTCGCCCACTGCAACCTAATTTCCACCGCGCGTCTGTGAGCTTCCAATTCCTCGACCTTGGCCAACTGCATCACTGCACCGCCGACGTTCCTCAAGCCCTGCTCGGTGAGTTGAGAACTGGTGAGGTGCTTAACGAAGGTGGAGAGGTTCACACCGCTGTATTGTCTAGCGTAACCGTAGGTTGCTGTATTCCATTAATATCTGGTCCATATGCAAATTGGAAAGGAATGAAACATACGCAAAGAGTGGTTAACTCCCGCGCTGTAATCACCAACACTCTCCGGTGTCCACGGTCCTACAAAAACACTTCCTGCATGCTGCACCCCATCGATGGCCTTCTCGGCATCTTTAACTTGCAGAATCAAATGTTCCGGAGCATAACGATTACTCAATTCCACAGCCTCCTCGATATTCTGCACAGATAACGTAACACTGTGTTCGATGGATCCTCTAACAATATCCACCCTAGGTAATTTTATAGCCTGGTTGTGCAACTCATCTTCGATTGCTTTTAGTCCAGCTTCGCTCAATCCCACAGCAATCAAAATAACCTGTGAATCAACCCCGTGCTCTGCCTGCGAGAGAAGGTCGCTGGCCACGAACGCCGGGTTCGCTGTTTCGTCCGCAATAACGAGGACTTCCGAGGGCCCGGCTGGCATATCGATGCTGACGCCTGCGGAGGTGTCATTGGAAACGAACATTTTCCCGGCAGTGACAAATTGGTTCCCGGGACCCAGAATCTTATCGACCTTTGGAACGCTCTCAGTTCCGTATGCGAGGGCCGCAACGGCTTGAGCGCCTCCAGCAAGGACAATTGCTTCCGCTCCAACTTTGTGGGCTACATAGACGATTTCGGGGGTGACGGAGCCGTCGTTTCGGGGCGGGGAAGCAAAGATGATTTTTTTGCATCCAGCGACGAGGGCCGGTACGCCAAGCATGAGGGCTGTTGAGGGCAAGACGGCGGTACCTCCGGGTATGTAGAGACCAACTCTTTCAATTGGTCTGACGAAGCGGGAGCAGCGCACTCCAGGCATAGTCTCGACGACAAGGCTGCCGGTTTCTTTTTGACCGTCGTGGAATTTTCGAATGTTTTCGAAGGAGAGGTCGATGGCGTCGATGGTTTCCTGGGGGAGTTGCATAAGTTCCTTGGGGTAGGGGGCTTTGAGGACTGGCGAGGTAAGAGTTGCTCTGTCGAACTTCGAGGCGTATTCGATAAGCGCAGCATCGCCGCGGCTTTTAACAGAGTCGATGATAGGGATGACGATAGACATTATGTCTGAGCCTTTTTGCGCGGGGCGGCGCAGGACTTCATCGAGCTGTTTAGAGCTGGAGTTTTTGGCATCAAAACGCTTCATTTCTATCCTTCCGTCCTTCTTCTCTGTGACCAGTTCAGCAGCGGGAACTGGTGCCGGAGCCGGTGTAGCAGAAGCAATCCCTTCCTTTTCTGCCCATTTACCTTTTGCATCTCCTTTGCGTCGAGAGACTTTTAGAGACTTCGCATCCAGAGAGGCTTCGACATCCTCGATGGTTACACCAGCGCTGACACATTTGGTGAGGGCGAAATAGAGGAGATCAGCTGCTTCGAAGGAAATTTCCTGCTTCGTCTTTGCGTTACAAAGCTCTTCAGCTTCCTCCATAATTTTGGCACGGAGGAGCTTCGGGTCGTTGAAGAGTCTTGCGGTATAGGAGCCTTCTGGAGCCAATTCTTTGCGGGATTGAAGAGTTTTTTGAAGGGCGGAGAGGCCGGAGTAGTTTCCAAAGCAGGTGGCCGTTTCGAGGTGGCAGAACCCTACTTTGAATTAATGGGAGAGTAATGTTCGTGACAAATTGTAGATAGACTTACCGACACCTTTTTGTCTGACTACGAATCGTAGGCAATCACCGTCGCAGTCAAGATCAATTTTAACGAGTTCTTGGACTGCACCGCTTGTGGCACCCTTGTACCAGAGCCCCCGCTTCCGGCTTTGGTAGACACCGGCGCCGGTCTTCAAACTCTCCTTCACGCTCTCGTTCGAAGAATAAACCACTCCCAACGCAATACCCCTCTCATCCACAACAAGCGTAGAAATTAGTTTATCACTCCTATCTGACACCACGCTAGCAAGTAAGATGTCCGCAACTGGTAGCAAACCCTTCTCGGCCTCTGGGTCAACTGTAAGCAGCCAACTCTCCACGATTGGCGTAGCAGAGAGCTTCGCGATGCCAATCACATCTTCCAAACTTGGCCGCTTGCCGAAGGAAATGTACACGGGCGGTCGGCTAGACGTCCCGTATTCCTGTAACCAGCCAGATATGAATTCCAGGTCGACAGCATTATGGACATAAACACCAACGGAGGTTTCCGAAATTGCATCAATGATCCTTTCTTTGGTCTGGTTGATGTTATCGAGGAGCAGAACTAGCCGGGAGTCTGAGACGGTGGGCTGGAGTTCTTGCAATTGCTCGACGGTAGCAATGACTCTGGCTGCACCGGCATCTAGGAGTGAACGTATGTCGGCAGTAGATGTGAGAGAAGTTACATTGACAGAGACGCTGTAAGCGTGGAAATTTGTCGAGATATAGGTAATAGCATCGTCGAGAGTCGCTGAAGTTACGGTCATGAAGACGTTGGAGAGGTGCGCGAGGGATTTGGGGGAGAGGCCAGAAGAAGGGGCAGGGGAAAACGGGTGGATGGCGGCGACAAGGGGGATGGCCATGGCGAGGTGAGTTATTAATTCAATTCCTTTCTTGCTTTTAGACATCAATTAAGAGATTGGGGAGGGTAAAACGACAGTGGTTGAAAGGTAATGCGCAGCGGATCTCGTGGCTGACTGCCCGCACTTTACAGCAATGGTGGGGCAACTTAGGTGGGGCTGTTTGAGTGACGTTAATATGCACTGGCACGCGTAGATCGCAGCCTAACTCGGCACTGTATTTAAACATACCGATACTACTCTTGCAGTCTGCACTGTGCTAACAGGTCAATTATTCAACCCTGCATCCAGAACCTTATTGTCGTCTTCTTTGATGGTGATGGTTCAATCTCGCTAACGGTACCCCAAATGCTCGCAATTCAACACCCAATTGCTTACTGGTGCTTTGAAAACCCGCTAAAGATCGGCGCCGGCACCTCCATTGAAGTATTGCTATAGGCTATTTAGCAGTAACAACTCTTACAGTTCAAGTTCAAATTTGTGGAAAATCACTCCAGCTCTAGAGATGGTGAACCGCATTTCCCTAAGTTGGTGGGAGAAAAACTAATTCAATGCAACCGAAATTATTTTTTATCAAAAAATAGAAACCCAGGGGTCATAGACTCATAGTTGCCTTGAATACATGCTATGGTATATTTTCAGGTTTCAACAAACAATCGCTCTACTATGCATCCATATAAAAACCTAAGTTTATAGAATACATGTACATGTATGTATGCATACTAGATTCTTAATATCTTCAGTCAGGTCCATGCCGATAAGGTTCCCCGACTAGACTTCCGCTGTTTATCGGTGGAGCTCAGCACACGCGTGTCACGTGGCCTACAAGATCATTTCGGGTGGGGGAGGATTTATTGGCGCGCGTTGACGTGGAAACCGCGTGGACCATAGTGCGACAAGCTCAATCCAAGCACAACCCCCGAAATCTCAATTCCCCCATCATTCACACAACGACCGCAATGACCGAGCCCAACGGCCTCACCGACCACGACGCTTCCCAAGCTCCTGCGGCCCCCACTGCAGACTCCGCCCCCGCCGCACCCCCCGCCGACAAAGACTCCGCCGATCCCAATGCCGGAAACAGAAAGCCCCGTGATGCGCGCATAATACATCTAATACTGGCCTCGATGGGGGTGTCATCGTACCAAGAGCGGGTTCCATTGATGCTAATGGATTTCGCGTACCGTGCGTTTACCGCCCTGCTTTCTACCGTCTACAATAACTAATGCGGAGGAACAGGCTACACTTCCTCCGTCCTTCAAGATGCACTCCTCTACTCAGACGCGATCAACGGCACCGCAAACACTGGCGGGCAGAACCCTCCCGCGAGTATCAACATTGATGATCTCAGAATGTCGATTGCGTCCAGGATTAATCATCAATTTAATACCGCGCTGCCGAAGGAATATTTGATGGAGATTGCACAGGAGAGGAATAGGGTTGCGTTGCCGACGGTCGGGAAGGAATTTGGGATTCGTCTGCCCCCAGAGAAGTATTGCCTTACTGGTATCAATTGGGATTTGACTGAGGGCGGGGAGGAGTGGATGGTGGATAGCGACGATGAGGGGGAGAGAGGAGGGGAGATGGGAGGAGGGGAGGGGATGGAGGTTGATGAGTTTGGGGAGGGGGAGGGCGGAGATAGCAATATGGCGGATGCGTAGGGTAGGAGGTTTTTTTTTTTTTTTTTTCTCATCATGGCCTGCGTTTGGAGTTTAGGTTTTCATATGCTTTTTCTTTCGTTGAATGAAGTGGGACTGGGATGTGTTCTCCAGAAATATGTAATATGTACAGGTTAGAGTGGTTCGCTCCTTTTTTTTTCTTTTTTTCTTTTTTCGCAGAAACACATTTTGTACAGGCGCTCGTGATGGGTCATTTCTACATCCCGTCTCTTGCTTTCCTGTATAAACCATCCTTTTCTATCTCACCTGTCCATGATACCAAAAAGCACTCGAAAAAAAAAAAAAAAGTCCCAAAGAACGCCAATGCGAAAAACAATACCCACTTCCAATCCCGTTTCTTTGCTCATATACCGCTGCAAAAAAAGAATCTACGATTGAAATCCGGCCTTTTTCTCCCGCGGAATCTCCTCCGTTCTTCGCTTGCCCTTGATCACCTCAACTGCCTTCTTCGCCGGATCCTTTTCACCCGTCAATTTCTTTTTTTCCAGCCGTCGCCGGAACCATTCCTCTCTGGCAGCGTCAAGGTTCTCCTGGGTCGCGTTGGCAACCATGCAGCTGTTCATTGCGTGACGTTGAGATCGGCAGACCCAGGTCGCAGACACTGTGCGGTCGCGGGCACAGTCAGCGAATTCTGCTGTATGGTTAGCATTGAATTGAATTGGAATTGGACTGAGATGCGGGAGGGAATTGGAGAACTGACGTCGGATTTCTTCGGCGCAGAGCCCGCGGACTCGGGCGTAGTAGATGTCGCGGACCTGGCCTTCTTGTGTAGCGGAAAGGGGGAGCGGATTCTTGCTGGGAACTGGGGAAGGCCCGGGGGGGGAGTTGAGAGGAGAGGCTGTCGCGGCTTCCATTGTTATTTTTTTGCAAGTGTTTATTTAGTGAGAGGTGGAGAACAGAGGGACGGAGTGCTGGGTTAATAGTATTGCGAACCCGGAGGAGAGCACAGCACAATGACCTCAGACGATGTGAGCGGACTTGGTATGAACGTTGAGGCGAATTGTGGCTGGTGATGGGAGGTATGGAGCGTTATGTAAAACGCGATGCGTCACACCAGCCACAACAACTCCTTCATGGGATTTGGGTTGGTGTTTTGGATGTGACTCCACAAACTCTACTCTGCTCATCCTAAGAGCTTAACACCAACACAAAGAGCTCTAAAGTACACATACACACTCGGCACTCCGGCAGCAGCAGCAATGACTTCACAAATCCCAACTTCCAAGCGTCGTCCAACGGTGCTAGTATGCTATATTCCCTTCTCCCACTCTAAAAAAAAAAAAAAAAGCTCAATTACCCGTACACTAACAACTCCAGGTAACCGACTCCCGTGACTCCAGCCAAACCCGCTCGCGCGCACCCCAGCAAGGCTGCACCTCCGCCACAGCCTTGCCCTCCATGGTCCGTTTCATATCCGTCGACTCTGTCCTCCAAGATTCCTCCGAGATTCCCTCGGGCCAAAACCGCAACCCGCTCGCCAACCTCCACCGCCCCCGAAATCCGCATGCCCCACAGCCCCGCCATGGCGAACCTCCGCGTCGCCTTGTCCCTCAGAATCTTCCCGTGCGCTCTTCGAAGCTCTCGGAAAAGCTTGTCCTCCTTCCGGAAACAACAGATCAAAATCGTGAGTGGAGATATGATGAAGATGAAGGAGACGACGTACCCATTAAAGACGGTGAGGAGGAGTGGAGGAATCGGCTAGAGGATGATGAGGCTGCGCCTCCCAGGAAATCCTATGCGGAACGATTACCAAAATCCAGGAGAGCAGAGAAATTGAGTCGGGTCACAGCTTATTGTACGGCGGATGGGTATAGACTTAATGCAACGAGCAAGTTTTTGAGGGAGAAACATGCGGCGAGGACAAAACTCTATGATGAATGTCTGTATTGCGCGTATCACCTCCCGCTTATGAGGGCTGTGGATGGGTGCCGAGTTAGATCTTCCCCAGTACTCAAGAGTCCTGGGGGAAAACCGGTGCTGGATGTCCAGATTGAAGAGTCGGAGCAACGAGATTATCACGAAGGGTATTTTGACACTTCGTATCATAGGCAATGGAGAGTAGCTGGAAGTGAGGGAACAGATGGAGAAGAGGACGGTGTTGCGAAGTCGCCGGAGGAAGGGAGGTTTGCCGAGAGGAGGGAACGGGAAGAGAATGAGCGGCCGGAGAGTCCAAGGGATGTCCAGATGGATATGAAGGCGTTTGCGGAGATGTTCGTGTTTAGTTATGGTGTGGTCGTGTTTTGGAATTTCACGGAGAGACAGGAGAAGGTGCTGTACTATATTCTCCTTTTTCTGGAAGAATTTGGGTGCTGATTGTAGTAGGATATCCTTGCGGATTTGACGTTTGCTGGGGGCGATATGGGAACGTCGTTGATTTCGGGGCCAATGAAGGAAGAGGATTTCGAGACGGAAGAATTCCATTTCGAATATTCCTCGCGCACACGCTCACCACGGGTCTTCCTCTTCCTCTCTCATTCCTCATTCCATCCTTTCAATATCCTAACATATAACAGATTTACAACGATATGATTACCCTCCGCTCAGGCGATATAATGATCAAACTCGCAATCTCGCACGCAATAGCCCAATCTACCAAACTATGTCGCTTTGAAGAAAGAATGAACACAACTATGCTGAACGTCCAACACATCCCGAAAAAGCTCGCCCTCACCGGAAATCTCGGGATGCGACGCGAAGACGTTGTCAAGATGTCTGGACGCCTTTTCAAACTTCGGGTTGACGTAAATCTATCTTCGAACGTCCTTGATGTTCCGGAATTCTTCTGGGATGGTATATCTGTCCCCCCCCCCCCCGCCCCCCCCAACTTCTCTCTTCCTGCCCCTTCATTCTGGCTAATAGGGTTTTAGCGGAACCAACCCTCCACCCCCTCTACGCGGCCGTTCGAGAATACCTGGAAATTAAACAACGAATCCTAGTGCTCAACGAAAGATGCAGAGTGTTCCTAGACTTGGTAGATATCTTGTCAGATTCGATCGCGGATAGTAATATGAGCAGGATTACGTGGATCATTATTATACTGATTGTACTGTCAATTTTTGTGACGACTGCGGAGGTGGCGATTAGGTTTGGCATTTTGAATGCAAAGAAGAGGGCGGGTGGTGCGGCTCTGGAGTTATAGGGAAGATGTGAATATGAGAAAAGTCGGGGAAGGAGGGGGAGGGTGTTGTATTCATACTATGGCATAAGAAGGTATTCATGGTTTTTGCACTTTGTTGCCTCAAAATTGTGTTTCATGTTTTACGAAAGTGAAATGGGAAGACGGTTCTAATTAGGTGATCATTGTTGCTTTTACGGGTTACGTACAGAGCTCTAACATGTAATTGTACTACGATAGCAATGATTGGTGAAATCGTAATTTTTTTGTGGGTGTTAGTTATTTGAATAACCTTGCTTTATTAGCTTTTCATTGTCGATTGTAAACGGATTCACGGAATATCGCTCATAGCTGCTCACTGTGGATCTACTCCATTCACGCTATGTAGCTAGTGCGCGGAATGGGGAAAAAAAAAAAAAAAAAAAAAAAA
>JABYPW010001195.1:0-16985 GCA_016880775.1 Phymatotrichopsis omnivora
CCCCCCCCCCCCCCCCCAAAAAAAAAAAAAAAAAGGAAAGAAAAAAAAGCCTTGTATGACATGCACACCTCCCACCCACGAAAAAGCCGAAGCCAAGTGAGGAAAAGGGAAGGGGAGGCGCAAGGAAAGCAGCGGAAAGGGAAAAGACAAGCGCATGCGATTCCAGTCCAATTCCAGCTAGCAGGACATGCAGGACATGCAGGACATGCAGGACATGCAGGAAAAAATCGAATGGGACTAGGCGTGGGGGATGGGTCAAGAAAGTCTCACCAAGGCCACTCGTTACATAACGACGCGTTGCGTGCGCGGGGATGAGGAGTATGGGAGGGACAACAGGCCATGTCCACTGCTCCTATGAAGTATGTAACATTACGGGTATACCCGTGCTGGCCCCAGACAACCCCCTTCCTTCCTCCCAGCAAGGACGACAGCAACAACGATGACAAAATCCAAGGCACGAGGGAAATACACGCATATGAGGGTAAAGATAAAAATATCCCCCAAAGAATGCAACGAACGGAAAAATAAAGACAAGGAAAATGAGAAGGGAAAAAAAAAAAAAAAAAAAAAAAAAAAAAAAAAAAAACGTACCCTTTATAAAACCCTCCAATCCCCTCGTTCCGCCAAATTTTCACCAGTGCGTCTCGAACCGACGAATATACCGCGTCCGCATCGTATATCTGCATCCTCGTCTGCACGACTCGGTACGGATAGGTGATGCACCCGGCGAGGATTTTCGACGCCGCCGAGAGAGCCAAGGTATCTAAATTCGCCAGCTCTCCAGTTTTCCCCGCGACCTTCCTATCCACCTCTTCGCCGTCCTCCTTCCACTTCCGTAACACGCTGCCTTTCACCCCCATTTTAACTACGTTCTCTTCATTCTTCGTGACTTGCCGCCCCCGCCAAATCTTCATCTCCTCGTAAAACATGAACTGCAGCGCTCCGTTCGTGACACCAAAAATTGCGGGAACAAGCCCGCGGAACAATCCCCGCGGACCTTCTTCCCGTAATATTGTCTCAAGTCCGTTGGAGAAAGACGTGTAGGCCCCTGGAGTAGAGGGTCCGGTGGAGAGCATCCGTGTCTTGATCACCCAAAACGGGTTCGACAGCACTGCTGTAAGGGCGCCCGCTGCGCCGGAACAAAGAAAGTACTCGGGACCTGAGAGGAGGGGTTTGTTCAGGGAGGACGAGAGACGAGATTTGAATTCGCCGTAGCTGAAATCGCTTTAGTATATATAGGCTAATGGACTAAGACTGGGGAAGTATACAGCATGAAATATAGACTCCAACTAGACATGTTCCCGAGCAAATTCGTAGTTAATCCTCTGTAGAGTCCTCGCCGCCACCCAGCGCCTTCCATTATGGCCACGTCCCGGGCGATACGAAACGAGGTTCCTAGAGCTCTTCTACTGGTTGTACTTCTATCCACTTGAATGATTCCCATCAGCATTCTCTTCGTTTCCACCCAGATCGCGATTCCATTCCAAATATAGAATAAAGATCCCCACCTTGCAATCTCGTCTTGACCAAATCTAACGGATGCACGCAAAGCGTCGACAAAAACCCTGCTGAAAGACCCGCAACAGTCTCGACCATCACCGGCGGGAGCACCCTGTTCCTGCTTTTCCGTCCTTCTTCTTCCTCCCGAACACCGAGGCCTGCCGCGGCGTTCTTGCGAGTTCCGGCGATGGTCATTGGGTTTGTTTTGGGTTGGAGGGGAGGAGGGGACTTTATGTATGTCGGTGATGTAGTTTGGTATCGTAGTTATCGAAAAAGAAAAGAAAAAAGCTGAGAAATCCGAGACAAAATCTGCCTCACGCAAAAAAAAAATATAAATAAAATAAGAAACAAGAAATCAAAACAAGCAAACAAAAACTAAAAGCAAGAAGAAGCGAGTTTCTCCTTTTTGCCTGTAAAATGCTCAATGCAGCTGTGACTCTATTCCCTTCTCGAGATCCACTTTCCGAAAAAAAAAAAAAAACCTCCGGAATCGGGCCGAAAACCAATACCGAGGAGCCCCCGTCTTGGCGCTAAGAAAGATTGTCGTTGCCCGCGACACGGACTGCGCAGTGCAAAGTCGTCATGAGGCTCTGCTCACGGTTATGTATTGAGGGAGACGCGCTTAGCTATCCTACGCTAAGTAGTGATCGTCGCTAGGGTATTGGGCCGGTTTAAAATATCAGATTCCGAGTGAAAAGTACTATTCCCAATAGAGGTTGAGCAGCGTGAAGCCTTCTTTTGACCCTCAATCCAAAAATCGGTGATTGGAGAGAGGGAGAGAACAGAGGAGAGAACAGAGGCCAAACCATTATTTATCCTATTTCACGTCGACCGATTCTGTCTGCCGCAAGGAAAATACATACAGAGAACGTACGAGGGACGCGCAAGCCAAGACCTGATCACGATAGTAGCAGAGCATATGTGCAGAGAATATACAAGGTACAAGCGTGTTTGTTAATAGCATTTACTTACATCGACACGCAAATCGGTTCCTGCAAGCGCTCAGGGGAGACTAAGACAAGGGAATTGAAGAATAGAACTTGCCGTTCACATTTCAGAGAAGTCTCACAATTAATATTCAATCCGATTCAAAGCTGCGTAGAGGTAGAGCATGAGAAATACCGACGTGGTCAATCACGGAAGTATATTAAAAAGGGGGGTTTTAATTTAAGAGCATTTAGTTTTACGCGTATCATGTCAGTGAAGTTTTAAATTTCTTATCTTTCCTTGCCCGAGTTTTTGATATTATAGAACCTTTTATTGCTGGCTGCGACGGTAATGGTACGATTTGTAATCGCAATGAGCTTTGCTAACTTTTCTAATTCTCGAATGGTCTATCCGGTGCCAACGTAAGGTACTCTACCAAAGCGGACGAATCACGATGGTAAAGGTTCCGAGAGTCGAATTCTATAATTGTTTTATTTCGGACCACTAAGTCCATCGAATCGAATAAAGATAGGAGAGTATTAAGTGGAGTCACACAGGCCAAGTAGGGGAAAAAAAAGGTTGAGATGTTTTGTACATGTACATGTACCTGTACATAATCATTTTCCGATTTCCCCCAGTTGCTGACCCTCGAAAATCAAGAGTTTGAAAACACAGCATCTTGACCATAGGAGCTTCTCCACGCACTCATCCCGCCAACTCAAGACTTTTTCTCCGCCATGCAAACAACCTCACGACATCCTCACGCCAATGGGGAGATCAACCTATACCGGGATACCATCACGATTAGCATGAGAGAAGATTGAGAGAAAAAGTCTCATACCGGATCAGTGCAGGTTTCGGGTCGCTGCGTGTGTAGCCTGTTGGGCGCAAGAAAAGCAAACTGGGTCAGCGACGATCGAAAAATGAGTCAGGCTCATATGAGTGCAATTGTTTTCATATAGTCTATGTAGCATATGGTAGGGACATAAAGATGACAAGGTAAGGACGGAAAATGAGTTAAATGTGTAAGATAAGAATTATCGGCTGTGCAGGAAAAATATAGTAGAACTGGCTGGGGTGGAAAGGAAGACGGGGGGTTGGTTATATACCGAGATACAAGATGAGCGGGAGATAGCCACTGAGAATAGATGTCAGCATCTAACCGTTATTTATGTTCCACACCATTTGTGGCCACTAGGGAGGAAGGCGAACTAGTGGATAGCTATGCGAGAGATATCGATGAGTTTCGAGATCCGTTCCTGTTGGCCGCGTCCATCAGCAACCATGATTCGTTTACATGCAGAACACAACTGGCTCCTCCTCGTGACGATGATCCTGTGATGTCTCCGAGAAGAGGTGAATGGATGCGGCAGTTTCGTATAGATAGACAGGAGACGACATATAGCGTACCTTGGATTCCTCAGAAAGCTGCATGGCGAGTGAGTCGACGGAGAAGGGAATTATCCACTTGACTATAACCGGATTTAGCAGTCAGCCGGACAATTCGCGTGACAGCGTGTGCGCAGGAAAGCAGAGCGAGGCAAAAAGAATGGTCGAGGCCAGGAACCAAGACGAGCACAATAATAGGCAGAGAGGGGGAAGGGATAAGGAGGGCAATCAGACTGGCCGGCCGAGAAAATATGCGATGCACACGCTGCCAGGATTTTTGAGGGTGGTTGAAGATTGTGCGGGGATGGAGAACAAAAAAATACAATTATAGAATTTCGGAAAGCGAAAGCTTGGCCTCCGACGCAGTTCCGACTGGCTGCAGGGTCGGGTCAAAGGATTGGAATTTATCATTAGTAAGCTCCACCCGAAACTACCCATATGCATGCATCCCAAGTAGAGTATGCATGGTGCCGGACACCTGTAATCGACCCTAAAAATGCCCCTCCAAAAGAATGCCAACCACCAACACCTCGAATTTAAAAATGCTTCTATAAGGTTCTTTAGTTTATGGAGAACAAATTGGAAGATCTTCTGCAGGTTGAGTATCTCTCAGAAAAAGGTCACTTTTTGTATTGAAGCGGGACAAATGAACACCTTCTAAAATAATCCTTAGCGTGCCTCAATTAAGTAAAGTGTTCCTTATTTTAGTTTAGTAAATGTGCCAAGAGTTTTTTTTACCTAAAAATAGTAGTATTTAAGCTACCTAATAATCAAAAATGAACATTGGGTTCAGTTGCGTGTCCGGTACTTTTAAAACTTGCCGCATACTCTGAACGATGAAAAGTGACCATAAAGAGTTGCAAAGGAGCCGTTTTGAGTATCTTTTTCCTTTCTCCTTTAGTCTCTCTAGAGACCTCAAGACTTGTGGCTCCTATTCACCAACCGTTGATCCAGGAAAAAAAAAAAAGCAGTGAAAAAAAAAATCCTTTTCACCAAGATGTAAATACCGCCTTTTCGCCGAGATATGTCCTCATTTCACCAAGTATTTCTTGATGGTCCCGGATCAGTTCATGTACTTTGCAGCTTCACAAACTGCCTTTGTCTCGTATCTCTGTTTTCCTCAATTCGCACTGGATAGTTGGCAAAGTAAACTGCGCACGACTAATTCAATTGGAAGTTTGCGCGGGTAAAGGTACCGCGGGTTTTTAGAGCAAATGTATCTAAAGCTTGATGCAACAGTCCACCGCTTCCCACAATTCCCCGTTCTAATCTATATGCTACTTGGTTAGTGCAGGCTCGCGGTGGAAGAAAAACGTCCATGAGCCCATACCCTCCTCTTCATTATATCGACACAAACCACTTCTCCCGCCCAAAACGAAACAAAACAAAAAAAAAAAAAAAAAAAAAAATAAGCCTAAGCAAAAAGGGCAGGCGAACTTACCGCAGCCACAACATATTTTACGATACAGGAATCGGTAGCGTGTAGCAGGCACAGTCGATAAACGAATTATTACAGGAAAATTTTTGGAAGAACCACAGCAGCAAGGAAACTGGGAGAGCTAAGATTGTTTGTCCGGGTAGAAGTTACCCTTTCGGAGGCAGCATCACGATTCTCGGAATCGCATGGATCTCTCTCCCGCCTCTTTCTCGACGTTCCGTTTTCCGGAGGCCGCCAATACACGCACCGACTCCCTAAAATCAGTGCTATGTATTCGCCAAGCGGTATCTCTACAATTCCACTCGCCGAACGGCCTGCAGAGACGTTATCCCCGTATAAATCGTCTAAACAGAGCTCGATGGCCTTTGCAATAGGCAGTATTATATCTTAGACAACTTAGTTTGCGTTTAGCAGAGTAAATGTAGCACAACAAAGATCGCTTACCAGCTACCGCAACGATACAATTCTCCAATAGCAGCAGTGTTTCCTACCCAAACTTTATCGCCTTCGGCGATGTTTCCGACTTTTTTAAACGACATGTTTTTACTAGCATGAGCAACCATCAATGCAGCCTTCTCATCAATTCGCATACTGTAATTTATAGCCTTGGCGAGTGCGTCGTCTTTTCTCGGATCGAATGGCCGAATATCGTCGATATAAGGGCTTGACCAGTGTAGCGGATACCTAACCACTAGAAAATTAGTCTCTATCACCAAAAGGAAAAAAAAAAGGGGGGAAAAAAAAGGGAGACAAACTAATCATCTGATCCCAAAATTTTATAAGCCCATACTGTCCCTTCCTTTTTGGCTTCACTTATTGGATATCATTGGACAAAGTTTCCGGATTGCACCTCCTTGCTGGCCACATGCGATATCCTGTGAGCTTTGTCAACAGAGAAGGCTCTCGGAACTCCCGCCCATACCGCCCCTCCACCTTAATTAACTGCATCATCACAGGGAAAATCTATCCCCAGAAATTCTCTAATGCGTATTATCTTAACTCTGTGTCAGACCTTGTAAATTGTCCGCATCGTCAATAAAACGCCTCCATCTCCGTAATTGCTCTCATGATTTTGCTCCTTACTTTGCGTCGAATATATAGCACTTGTTAGGCGTTTTTCTTATATATATATATGCTTCGGCTGCTCGATAAAGTTTATGACGAGAACTGCTTTCACTGCCTCATGCGATCCAGCTAACTACATTTTAGCATCCTTCAACAACTGATTATACTCAAGAGAATCCGACAACTGCAAGTTTGGGAACTCTCTCAATTCTCGTTCTCAATTCGGCAGCTCAAGGCTAGGTACGATTATAGCATCCCCACAGTTTACCATATTTGAAATTCACCGCGAAAATCACCAACACCAGTTCCCACAGTAAATCTTAGGGGCAGAGCCTCTTTCAAGATCGCTGATAATACGCCGGAGAAGGTACTGGATAAAGTCTTGTACGAAGATTGGGATTTTGACGATTAGTATTCGTTTCTCGCCTTAGTAACAAAGCCTTGTATCTCCACCAAAAAGGATTTGTGCGAAAACGAAATCGGATTCTCGATCCGGAAAAAATCCCATGGGCGCGCTCGTCCCGTGAGTGTCGTGTATAACCTTCTATATTTCGAGCAGATTTCATGTCAATTTGTGAAGTCATACGTGAGAAAGTTATGGTTGCCATCAGGCATTGTATGTCTTTTCATCTCTCCCTGGCAGGAATTTGGTGATGATTTGTAAGAGGATGACTCTGGGAGTGGCTTCAAACTCCTCATACATAGCAAGGAAAAAGGGAAATATGGCATGGTTATAAAATTGTATTGCCAATTCTCGGCGAGCAGAATAGTGGTGTAGTGGCTGTGTGTGTTTGCGGGACGACGCATTAAAAATACTCTAAGGATGTAGGTAGCCTACTTTCTTCCTCAAGCATTAGGCAATCTATGATTAACAGCCAGCAACCACAGCTGAAGGTTTTCTTGTCGGCGGAATATTTCCTCGTACTTATCTATAGTATTTTTTTTTTTCAAAACACAGAAGACCTTTGATGCATAGATACATGTTAGTTGTGAGATGGAAAAAAAAACAAAAAAAAAAAAAACTTTGGCAATAATAGAAATATCCTCATACTTCTGTAATTTCTTCAACGAACAATGTCGACATCAAACTTATGATGAACGGCGTTGATAGCCCTGTCTAGGTGTTCCAAAAGGTGAGCCTATTAAACCAAGCAAAATGAAAAATCAGCTGAACAAGGACCAAGGACGAATGGAGAATAGTAAGAGCTTGAGCACCTTCTCCCTCCCCCTTTGCTCGTCATGAAAAGTTGATAGAGCCTGGCCAAACTCACTTTTACTTCTTGACGATATTGCTTGGTTGCACAGCTGTGGTGAAGCGGAAGATTCAGGTCCAAAGAAGAGAGGAAAGGAGAGGACAACTTTTCATGCAGAGTGGATTTAAGCTTCGTGATAGGTTGTGTTCATTACCGCAAGCGAGAAAAGAAATCCAGCGTGAACTTCGCAGGCACCAAGCATAGTGCACCAACCCCTTTGTCGGCATAGCGTCATCTATTACATAAAAGCACTACTGGTGTTTTTTTTTTTTTTTTTTTTTTTTTTTTTTTTTTTTTTTTGTGCTTTTCAGAAAATATAATGCGGTGTATTGTACATTCCTGAGTTGAACTCACCGTTTGTCACTCGGTGGTGGAATCCAACGACATGCGTATTTCATCCAACGATGTTGCACCAAATATGATATTAATCGCTCCCCTCACAGAAAAGGGAACAACGCAATTAAGGAATGTTTTGCTGCGACCTCCCACAACTAATCTTCTTAATCCTAAACGCGTGTTGGTGGTTTTCGTATCAACCCGTGGTTGGCTGGCAAACGGGATGAAGTCGCCGGTGCAAACCTCCCAACCTAAGGCATCCTGCCGCCAGCGCCCAGCATCGCCCAGCTTGCTGGTATGGATGCCCCCCAAGTGTCGTGATATCCATAGCAATTGATCACGGGAAAAGCCGACGTTAAGCTTATACGCGGAGGAGCGCCAACGACCCATAATATGAATATCATCAGCTTTAGGAACGCCGCAGTCGTGCGCCCATGTAGCAGCTCTCGACGAGACGAGTGGTCATAGCAGGCTCAAATCCCCAGATTTGCATGAGAGCTATTATTGCTGAATAATATAAGCACGAGTGAGCGGAATCATGTATAGGGTGATGAAGAACCGGGGCCAACGAAAAGCGGGTGTAGGAAGGTCGGGTCCAGTTGAAAGCGAAGAGAGAGAGAGTGTACGAGACGCGACCCGATGAGTGGTGGCAACTTGGATAACGACGGACTTGCGAAACGGGTCATCATTACATAGTGCTCGGAAAGCGAAAGCTTGGCCTTCGACGCAGTTTCTTCCGACTGGCTCGAGCGCTCTGCTAAAAGATCAGTACTCAAAAAGTACAGTACATACTATGTAGTACTAGTATCTTAGCCGCACCTGAATCTCCCTCGAGTGGCAACCTTACGATTCACTCTCCCTGATATCCACATATGTATGGTGCCGGACACCTATATATAGTCGACCCCTAAGGTCATTCATTTTAGCTTACTAAAGCTGCATAAATGTTTCAAAATGACATAAAATAAGCAAAATATTGACCTATTTTGGGTAACACTATGCTTATTTAAGGAACTACTAAGCCTGATTAGGGAATAGTTTATTCGGTTTGCTCCCACACAAACTTCTAACCGGTGTACAGCCCGCAAAACTTAATATTTTTTTGAGTCTGCTTCTATAGAATTTTTCCTTGCCTCGCAAAGAACAGATCTATAGATTTTTTTTTTTAATTCAGTGCTGTTGGTGGTGGGACACTCTTTGAAAGGGGGAGCATTTTCGTCGTATGTATCGCTGGGGTCGATTACATGTATAGGTGTCTGGCACCATACATACATGTGTATCTATTTGAGTGCTGGTGCATATGTACTGGTACTCTAACATATGTGCTCCAGTCTGTCAGAATGGACTCTTCGCGGCGCACTACGCTTTGGGCCGGCATTCACTTCAGACCCCTGCAGGTAGAGCATGTAATGTACTCTACATTACATGTAAAATACATGCAAATACATACAGTTACAACTTACATGTACATGTGTGCGGGATAAGGGCACTTCGCGTATGGCTGCAGTCGGCGTTGGCCAACCGCCGACTGGCCATCCCCAATACGGCATTGCCACCACGCCAAAGCGCGCCCAGCCCAGGCCTTTCCGCCCCGCCCGCCGAATGGAGGCCCTTCAGCACTTGTCCCTTCCCCGGTCGACCCCGCCCGCCATGGTCCTCCGCCCTGACTTTGCTGCCCAGCCATGCCCTACGGAGTCCAAAAGACACCCCTGACCTTTTCCCCGTCCACCACCACCACCACCAGCTTCACTCCGTTGCCCTCAATCCCCAGCACGTACAACCTGAAACAGTCAGCATCGAACAAGCAATCCCACCAGCGGCTGCGGCAGTAGCACCAGCACTGCTACCCGCAAACCCTCAACAGCCGGCATTCGCAGAGTATCCTGCAGAAATCTTTCTACGGCCTCAAACTTCCTTGGCCGGAGAGATGCCGCAAGGTAGCTATAGCATCCGATTTGGTTTCTTTTTAATTTGCTGCCTGTCAATTGGACCTGTTGTTTGACGTTTGATTCGAGAGCCAGAGATACCGATTCCCCTAGCGGACTACGTTTCACAGTTGACTGCCCGGCAGTCGTCCAAGTAAGTCCTTTTGATTATTTTTTCTTTGATTTTTCCTGATCTGCTTTGTCTCCAATGGACCTTTGCACCGTTTCCCCAACGGCCACGTTTCCGATCCACCAATTCCAATTCCACTTCAATCTGAATCCCAATTCACAAAACCAAATTCCGTGACCCCGCCAAAAAGCTCCCACTGACCTATGGGTACCAGCTGGTCCTTTACTCAAGGTCTCCTCCTCGGCCAACTCTCCGTCATCCTTATCCTCGGCTGCTTCATAAAATTCTTCATCTTCGGCGAACCCGAGTACCCCCGGCCGCCGCACCCCCGCAAATCCAAATCTCGGCTTCCTCCGCACCTCCGGAAAAAAAGGTCTTCGGTTCTCCGGAACCCTCCACCGCAAACCACTGCAACAATCCTTTCGAAAACCTACTATAACGTCAACTCCCACCAACCAGAGTCGTTGGACTGGTTTAACGTCCTGATTGCGCAAACCCTAGCGCAGTTTCGAGAAGACGCAAGAACGGATGATGCCATCTTGATCTCCCTGGATAAGATCTTGAATGGCGCACAGAAACCGGATTTTCTGGATTATATCCGTGTTACGGAAGTATCCCTCGGAGAGGACTTCCCTATATTTTCAAATTGTCGGATTTCCCCGTCAGAGGATGAGCCGGGGAAATTGCAGGCACAAATGGATGTCGATCTATCAGATGTCATAACCCTCGGCATAGAAACCAAGCTCCTGCTAAACTGGCCCAAGCCCCTCGTAGCCGTTCTCCCCGTTGCCCTCGCCGTGTCCATAGTCCGATTCTCCGGAACTCTTTCAATTTCATTTGTTCCCTCATCTCCTGAGAATCCGGGTCAGGGAAGCACAACGTTAGCGTTTAGCTTCCTGGATGATTACCGCCTAGACATAAACGTACGAAGTCTTGTGGGGTCACGATCGAGATTGCAGGATGTACCGAAGATTGCGCAGCTGGTAGAAAGTAGGCTTCATGCATGGATTGATGAGAGATGTGTCCAACCGAAGTTTCAGCAGATTGTGTTGCCGAATTTGTGGCCGAGGAAGAGGACCACGAGGGAACAAACGAGGTCCGAGATGGAGGAAGAAGGGGACACGAGGAGAAGAGGAATGCTGGGTGTCTCGGCATAGGGTGTTGCATCCGCACGCTTTCGGTCGCGGTATCTGGGAGAGGACCCGTGGGGGGATAGTTATACACGAGTCTCAGCTTGTATTTTGCATACGACGATGAGGATTGTTGCCGGAGGTATAATTACGTGACGGGTTTATCAACGTTTATGATTCTCATTTTTATTTTTATTTTTATTTTTATTTTCTCACACATAGGGCAATGTTGAGGCTATACATGGAGTTTATCGTTTTTTTGTCTTATATTGTTGCTGCATGGGATATCACTCGCTCGCCATCAACAGGAACGAAAAAAAAAAAATAAAATTGGGCGTTAATATCCACATAGTAGGATGTATACAAAGGTTTACATTTTTGTTTCTTTTTTGCTGCATAATTCTTTATACGAATAATGAATGGCGTATACTATCAAGACTATTTTTTTTTTTTTTTTTTGATTATACTATGTGTCTTTTACTGTTGAAAAAGCCACCCGAACCAAAGCTTACGCTCTGTCCAAAGCTCAGCTCAGATCCGGCCGATACATCCCCACTTTGCCAGAGCCGTTTTCATGTTCAATCTCGACAAAATTTCAGCTACTTGAAAAAACAAAAACGCAAAGCCAGCAAAGGACTAAAAAATAAGTAAAAATAATTTCCATTAGACCCACTGCCCCCTTCTCACTCGACCATCTTCTCTCCCCCCTCATCTCTAACACCAAATCGTCTACCCAAAGCCCTCAGCCACCCCTTCGCCCACCATTGCATCCACGCCATACTCTCCACATCCATCCCACCCACCATCTCCTCACCGCCCTCTGCAATCCCATTCAACGCCTCTGTAACACTCCTAAAGATGATGCCCTGCTCGATCTCCGCATTCCTCAAAGTCTCTTCATACACCGCGACCTGCTCCTCCGTATACCCCGCCTCAGCACCACCCTCAACAGCCGGCCGCGCTAAAGCCATCTGTCGCACGCGGTTGTTGACTTTGTTGATGGTTGTGGAGACCATTTCCCACGCGTGGTTCTGAGAGAGAGCGGTGGAACCAGCATTGTGGAGAACCCACTCGATTACAGAGAGGGGCGTTACAATCGAGTAGTTCAGGAGCTTGTCTACTACGTTTGCGCCGATGCCTGGCTGATCTTTCCAGTAGCTCAGGACGGAACCGACGATTTGTCGGCGGGCGTCGGGGGTGTCTTCGCCGATGGAAAGGAGCTTTTCTTTACAGCGTTCGATGCAAGAGAGGACATGCGAGAGGGATTTGGCTCCGACGTGGCAGATCGACGTGACGTATGCGTCTCGGGCGTAGAAAGTCGGGTCCGAGAGATTCTGAGATTTGGCGGATTCGGTGATTCGGGAGAGGATGGCGTCGATCTCTGCGTCGTCCTTTTTGTCGGCGATGAGGTGAAGAAGTTCTATCCCTTCTGTCGCGAAGGGCTCTGTTTGGACATCGTATTTAAAAATGGGCTGTTCCTTCTCCTGCGCTTCGGAGATGAGTTCTTTGTAGGGGTCGGGAATTGTGCCTTTGATGCGGGTTGCGAAGCTGAGGCGGATTTCCTTTTCAAGGGCGCCTAGGATGAAGGCCTTTTTGGGGTGCACGTCGGGAAGCGTTAGGGATTCGTTCCATTCTGCCCATTTCCAGGTGAAGCCGAAGTTGGAGAGATGGTGCGAGAACCAGTCGACGAAGCGGTAGATGAGTTCCGTGTCCATGGATTCGAGATTACGATATATAAACCTGATGGCTCTTCCCATTGACGGGGCGATAGCTGCAGGGGCAAGTTTGCAGAGCTCTGTGAGGATGGAATGGTAGTATACTAGTTTATGCGGGGGTGCAGAGAGACGGAAGAGTTGGGAGAAAATAGCGTCCACACACACATCTTCAGGTTTCCAGGTGGAGCCCCTTTCGCCGGCGGTTTCTTTGACACGGTCAAAGGGGATGGCCCGTTTGACGAAGGCTGCGGGGGAAAAGAAACAGTCAATTTCGATGAGGTAGCGGGATACGGAGAGACGGTTGCAGTCGAGGATGTTGATGGTGTCGATAATGTTGTCTCTAATGAGGGTGGAGGCGAGTTCGAGCGGCGGGGGAACGGTCTATATGTATATTAGCACCTATATTCCGTAGAAATAACATAGATATAACGCGTAGAAAAGAGGCGATATGCACATGTACATGTACAAATAAACTCACCTCAACCGATTGATCTGCATACACAGAGAAATAGATCTCTGGCTGCACCGCCATCTTATCAATCGGGAAGTCCTCCGGCACCGTCAATTCTGGCAATGCATGTTTTAGGGCTGCGGCGAGCTCGTTCTCGAATTCCGCCCACGGCCGGGGAAGAGTTCCGACGCCCGAATGTTCGTTCTCCGACGGTTCATCTAGATACGACTGGAGGCTCAGTTGAAGGATGCGGACAATCTACTCTGCATATCAGCATGCAGATCTAATGTAAAATCGGATTTCTAGAGGCCCTTACATGGGTTCCTTTAGCCCTCTTATCGTACGGCGCGGTATCTCCAGTGAATGGATTCAAGGCGGATTGCATCGGATGGGTTTTGTGTGTTAGAGGCTCGGTCTTCTTGAGTAGTTTGCGGACTTCCTCAGCCTCATCTTTCAGAGACGTCAGCACGTATGGAAGCGTCATCAGGACAACTTTAAGGATTTCCAATGACAATCCCTGATATCACCGATTCTGTCAGCTGGACGATTCTACCGATACCTAGAGGCCGAAACAAACCTCATCGTTCAGTCCATTGAGCGCCGCAGCCTTCTCAACCAGAGTCTCCAACCAAGGGAATACTCCTCTTCCCTCTAACATTCCCTGAAGACATCCGAATAACCGTAGAATAAGCTTGAGACTAGTGAAGGCACTTTCGTCCAGACATCGTTGCGCGGCTTTCCCGAATTCCTCGACTACAAGTTTCCCAACTTCGGCATTCTCAGCATTAGCAACGAGAACGATGGTGGCTGCGAATGGGACTTTGAATGGTTGTTCGACAACTCTGATATCGCATTCACACGTTAGCAGGAGTGAAGGGTAGTATAAACAAAAAAAAAAAAAAAAAAAAAACACGAACATGCCACGTGCAAACACGCGCAGCATCCCACGACAACGTCAAAAAACAAAATCAACAAACAAAACTCACAGAGCTTGAACAGCCGAAAGTAATCCAGTCTTCAGTTCCTCGTTCTCGTAATTTGCCGTAAACGCCGTCGCGATATTCCTAATGGCATCCTCAATCTTCACCAAAGGCTATTTCCATCGTCGTCAGCGGTAGCTTATCGTAGAATAGCACAGAGAGCGTGTGGGAAAGCAAACAGATTCAGCAATGGCAAAAGTGTCCTTCCGCAGTCTCGACAGCTGGTCCCCCCATGGCCGCAAGCGTCTATATTCCTGTTCGTCGTCATCTGTAATCCAGCCTTGTCAGCTGCTGCATTGTCCATCTTCCCATCTGGACACAGGAAACAACTGTACCTCTAAATCTTCTCTTCGGCGGACGTCTACCTCCACCGGCGCGGTAATAGTCGCCCATTATTTTCTTTTTTTCCGCTCGGATTTCAAGGAGGGTATGCTGAACAGCAAGCGCAAAATGTGTTCGCGAAGGTGAGAACTTTTCCGTTCTTTTCGCACTTTTTTCCACGTCTACTTTTTTTTTTTTTTTTTTTTTGTCTAATGATGTTAGGGCAACCTCTCGAATAAAAAAAACATCTTGGAGACTCTCCGTTTCGGTACTCTAATACCTCTCTTGGCGCCTGATGCATGCTTACTAACATTACTCGCACGGAAACCCTGACCCTTCGAAACATGATGCTTTGTGGGGGAGGAGGGGTAAACGAAGGTTTCCATAATCTTGACAAGTTGCTCTTTCGAACAGTAAACTCCTAGCTCTCAGACAACCCAGAAGCTACGGAAAATAATAATATGGCGTTGGATTCAGTGCATATAACTGTCGAATTTACGTAGGTTTCCTTGCTTATCTACCTTTCATCATCCCACGACACTTCTCTTACGGATTGGCCGTTGAAAAGGCTAACCAGACAAGCCTCACAGCGGTGGTCTTGAAATCCTCTTCTCCGACCAACGCTACCATAAACTCGATATCTCTACAATCGACCCTCCAGGAAAACCAAAAAATGTAGGCGACCTTGTTGGGTATCTCTGCGATCATCTCATGAAAGATGAACGGCGAGAATTGTTCGTGCTTGACGGTACAGTGTACGTTCATTCTTTGTCATCCTACTTTCCCTCTGCCCACGATTTTTGTATTTTTATTTTTGTCCCTACCTTGCTCTTTCCCTTCGAAGGCCGAAAATTCTGCAACGTTGCCAAAAAAAAAAAAAAAAAAAAAAAAAAAAAAAAGGGTATCTCTAAGGCAAAGAGCAAAAGTCATTGATAAGGAAGGAAGCAATGCGGACCGTACACAACCTGGAAATTTCTACCTCTCAGAAATAGCAAAATCCATTGGCATGAAACATACAAATACTGACGTTGACACACCTCAATGAATATTGAAAAGTCGCCCTGGAATCCTAGTTCTCATAAACGACACCGATTGGGAGCTCAAGGGTGAGGACGAATACGTGCTGCAAGAAGGGGATACCATCCTCTTCCTTTCTACTTTACATGGAGGCTAGGCTTCGAATTAAAAAGTACAAAAATAGACATGAAAAGGGAATCGTCCTATTATAAACTAAAATAAAAATAATATTTTACCAATTTACTATCCCCGCCCATACATTGGCTGTGGACAATTATGCGTGCATACGTTAAATGGGGAGGCTTGAACACGAAAGCGAAGCGGATCAACGATCCTCGGGAACAACCGGGAATTGGTTAACCCGGGTGGGGGGTGGACGTGTGTAGGGGAGGTGCCAAATGTATATATATGCCTCTCGATATACCAGATTGTTTACTTTTTTGGTGGGATAGCAGACAAATTAAAGTATGCAGGGAGGGAAAGATAGTCACGAGGCGCCCTTTATTTTTTTGCCCTTCTCTAAGGGGAGAACGAACAGGTAGATGCTCTAGTATGGTACGAGAATCACTGATTTGCTGGCTTTGCTAGGAGGCAGGCTAGTATTAAAGTGCGTGCATCAAGAACTGTTTTTCCGCCTCTAATGCAGCCGGGATTTTGGAACAGGCGAACGAGTTCTGATTGAGCTGGTGTTCATGATGTGTAAAGCACTGCATATCGTCGGTCACCTATGTACATGTACGTATGTAACCTGTAGGAACTTCGTAATGTGTGGTCAAGCCAACTCGCGGCTCCACGCTCAATACACCAACGGGAGAAACTCACCGCTCAATAGATGTTTCTGATGCTCGGTTTCCGTTCCCCCTCGCCTAACTCCGCAGTTCGAGCCATCAAGCCGCATGCATCAGTTTAACGAGCATAATCCATCAATTTGCAATGCTTGAATGTTGATTCTAGAACAGTTTTAAATACCGTCTGCGCGTCAATGCGAGATTATGTATATACTCTGCTCAAGTATCACTAAGTTTAAATATTAAATTAAAAAAAGGGGGCTAATCGGAAGTCCTCAACCTCAATATTTGGTACATACCTTGGTGGAACCAAACCAAAGCCGTATGCAGATCGAGCCCTCACGGAGAAACCTTGCCCAACGAAACCTAATATCACCGGGAAGGATGTTCCGGACGCTTTACTGGAAGCCCCTTCAGCGAATCTTTTTTCACTTTGTCACGTCTCAGCGCAATACAATCAAGAGCTACCTATCGGTAGCATACCTCGACAAAATGTGACCATCGCGAACACACATAAGAAATTGATCAGGAGCGTGAATGAGGGGAAAAAAAAAAAAAAAAAAATAGTGAGCCTGTATACGCTCTATCGAACACTTCGCTAAAACCACTGGGTTGTACAC
>JABYPW010001196.1:0-16981 GCA_016880775.1 Phymatotrichopsis omnivora
GGAACGGGCGGCCTGACCGATCGAGCCAGTCATCGCGAGAGGACATGACACGTCAGAGGTCATGGCGATCCGTTGCTCATACATTGCTAATCTTTGCCTGTTCCGTGATCCGGACTCTTCTAGGCTATGCAAGAATTGAATTAGTGATCGATACGTTAGTCATGGATGTTCTGCGGGGTTCTATTTCCTTCTATTTCCTTAGTCATCTATGAGTCATTTCTTAGGTTGGAAATGGGTATAAATATGCGGGCTGTTGGACGCTCTTTTGTCTTTCCTTCCTTTCCTCTTTAGCTTCGAGACTAGCTTCGAGTCTTAAGAATATATTTCGCCTTATCTTTGCGACTTATTATCTTCGTTCCAAATCTCTTAGTAGACGTGAAGAAACACTTGTTTAGTTGAGAAGAATAAGTTGAGATATCTGAGTCTACTCAGTAATACTTATAGCTTCGTGCCTACCTGTGTTTACTGAACTTATCTACCTCCTGAGATACGCACCGTTAACACTGATGATACCACATGATAGCTATAAACTATTCTAGCAGCTCGTGACCGATGAATTTAATGAGGAGATAGCCCTCAGGGCTGGCCTGTTTAGCCTGTTTAACACAACATTTTCACTGCAGAAGATCATTGACCTGATAGACCTGGACTTCGAATGCTATTGGGCACATTGTTCACACCTCTTCCTCTCAAACCAGCAACCTAGCCATATCCTGACAATGGCCCATTACCTAACCCAGCAGTTCTGTACCATAGATCCTTATATCTGGGCAATAGAAGTAGCAATGTAGGGTGACAGGTGGTGCAAAATGGTTGCATACCCAGAATTAGCCCGATGGATCATGCCATGAACAAGGCCATTTTCATGGCAACTTGACATCTTACCACTTATGCTTAAAACAAACCCTGACCTACAGTGTCAGGTGAAGACATGCTAAAGCTTTGACCACAAAATAGGTAAAAGTATTATGTATTACCTCCCAGGATGCGAGGAAATTATCTGGGCATAGGGTGACAATATTGAAGAAAGAGGAGGGAAAATTGACCATGGAGCTATCGACATGGAGAAGGCTTTCTCAAGTGAAGATGAAGCATTTTATGGCACTTTCTGAGCTATTATGAGGGAAGTAGGTGAAGTCTTCAAGCATCGCATTTCTGTCCCCTATGGATTTACCACAGATAGCAAAGGCAGGAATCTCCTCCATCATAGAAGTTTTGACATCCTCTATTTAGCTATCAGTGATGATGGCTTCACCCTTGAAGACCCACACTTTGGCACAGTTGACGATGTAGCTGCTCTGCACCACAATTGCATATATCCACGCTGTTCATCTAATGGGGAAAAGAATCCTTATTACTATAGCAATGAGAAACGCTTTCCTGCAGCAGCTACACTGTATGGTGCCCTACCACTTTGCTTAGCACTAATTGGTAGGATTGGCTAGGAAGATCCAGGAGTTGCTAGGTCAGCCAAGAGGATTCTACATGGAAAAGGTAATGAATCGCTACTGGAAACTGGCCATCTCTAGGATGAGTTGTACTGGGTGAGGAAGCGAGGGCCCAGTTAACACATTACTGGTGTCTCTTTCCCATTGCCCTAAATTAATGTGCTAAATAGTAGTAGGTGCTAATGAGTATGACGGTGGTGGAGGCAACTAGGACTTGTCCCTAAGGGGTCTACTCAGGTATCAACGAAGGCCAGCATAGGCAGCAAACCTTTTAAGGTGTAAGTACCCTGGTAGTTCTGAGGAAGGTAATCAACGGTTTAACCTAAGGTCAGCTTAGGCTAGTCTACAGACTCCTCAGCCTATTGCCGTATCTACCCGTGTACCTTAGGTTATGTTCAGGATGTTACACTTAGACCTAAAAAAGGTAGGGGAAGCAGTAAAAATGGGAGCTACTGAACCTATGTCATATACTCTTGATTGAGTGCGACGCCCCAGTTCTTTTAGCATCAAAATTGCTTAGGGAAGCTCAGATAATCTAGGATGAGTTGTATAAGGTACTGAGTAATTTGTGGGATACATTTATAGAGGAGGAACATCGTTGTTTTGGGTCACACTCATATCTTCATCGGTACTACCCATAACCAGGAGATAGTTTAGTTGCAATGGATAATAGCCAGGATCTAGGCACCAGGCAATCAGGGGTAGAATATAGCAATGTGGATACCTTGGATAGTGATAGAGAGGAATTAAATGATGGAGATATCAGGCATGGGCAGAAGTTCCCCCTGCTAAAGAACATGTGAGGGGTACAGCATAAGGTGGAACAGGAATATGGAGCTCTCCGGAACCCTCTACATCACATTGCAGTAGTCCACAGGTTATGTAGTAATACCAAAGCAAGGGAAAAACCTAGACATGCAGATGCAAGCATCACACTAGCACAGCCTGTCCTCCTCGAGGCTCACAGAGGTGCCCTATTTAACATCGACTCCAATGATTCATGCAGTTCTCATAATGCACAGAATATGAACTCTGATACCAACAGCAATGTCCCTACTATCCTAGATATAGCAATGTGCTCAGAACCTATGCCAGCAGTACATCAGCCTTGGCTTTCCCACTGAATCCCTACCCTATATTAAAGAGGAATGGCTTAGACAACTAGTGTATGATGAGTGAAAGTAAAGAAATTAGGAAAGGGAAACAGAGTGGTAGGGAGATCCAGGCTGAGGCTTCTTCCTCAAGGGACAATATTGGCAGTAGGATAGGGCCAAAATCTATACCACAGTATAGAATCGATGCTAACTATATGGATGAACTACAAGTTGGTAGCTATCAGGGGTGATTTGGTATTACAGCTTCCCTAGTTAGAAGTTTTGTATTGTTAGGTAACACCCTTCTTTCGTTTTCCCACTGCATATCTAGTAATGCCTTCCATTAATATGGTCAATTTGTTGATGAGGTTTTGATAGTTATAGTTACAGGATTGGCATGTTCAGGTCTATAGTTTTACAATAGGATTTGGAGCTACGAATCTGGGAAAGGGTAGTTGGTTTGTTGTGTAGCTATAAGAAATAAATTGGTGAATCATGTTATGAGTGATCATGAGGATAATGGTAAAGCCATGTGCTATTCAATTTCAGTAATCGCACTTCTTCTACCCCTTACAATATTATGTGAATGCTGCTTTTAGCTGAATATTTCCTTACGTTAAATTACAATAAAGGAATTCACTTTCCTCCTTTTGCCCCATCCTTCTGATATGTAGTACTTACCTCTATATCACTGATACTATGCTGAAAAAGACTCAGCACCACATACTCCACTGTACTATTCTACCTTACATAACCTATAGTAGTAGGGGTTACCTGTATTGTTTATTATGCTTATCAGTGCTCCTACAGTTGCCAAACTTATCTATATGTTTTAGGCTATATGCTGCAGTTACCTGGTCTATAAGACCCAACCATGAGATAGTTTCCCTTTGTCCCAGGCCAGGCCATGATAAACATTACACTAATATTACATTTGTAGATTCCTATTTCATCGGTCCTAAAATTTTTATGTCCATGTACATTTGATTGGTATATGCATATATATTCCCATCTTCTAATCTTTCTTTAATTACTATCAATCTCCTGGAGCTGAAGCCTTTCCCAACTTTCCAACCTAAGATGTGCATACATATATACATTCTATACACAAGTGTAGATTGTGTTTTGATGATGCATAAACTAAGGAGGATAGTTTAATACATTTCAGCTTCTTGATTACAACATGTGAATATATACTTCTACAATTCATCAATTTTAGCAGGCCCAGAAGATGTGCACTTATAATGTTGGCATATTACACTTCCTGTGTGCCTGGAGCCCTTACATATATATAAAAAAAAAAAAAAAAAAAAAATTTCTATACCTATGAAAGTTTGCTTTCTAATCCCTCTATAACATATATTTATATTTTCTAGTTTCCATCAATCCCAAAGGATTGTTGCTCAGATGATTCATGTCTTCATATTGTAAAGTTGTAGAAAAATTTCCAACTTTATATGAATGTTATGCTAAAGTATTTATCATATGTGCAAACTTCCTTTCCTTTCCTCTAGGGCATTGCCACTTCCCTAGCACATCCAATCTATTGTGTTTGTATTTTCATGATTTGACCCTCCTTAAGTGTATATGTGAATTGCAATATGTATTTCTTGTATTTCTGATAGGGGTGAAACCCATGATTCTATTATGTCTATATTGTGGTTATCATATTGGTGCGAAATGTAACCCTATATCACCAGCTCATTCCTTGCTTCTATTGACTTTATACTTGTATTCAATTATTTTGGTACATCCTAGTTAACCTGCTTTTAGCCTCTCACTATTTTGCAAATCCCATACATCTTCCTCATATTATTTGTATATGTAGATTAGACTTGTAGACGAGATGAACTTCCCTCCCCATCTGTACACTCGAATGGGGATCAGGTATGTATACTCAATGACGGGGAGGGACAAAGTTGTATATTGTAGTAGTCTTAGGTTATCCCTCTGTAGGCTGTATTATAGTTATGGAGGTAGTGAACCCTTAATACATGTTCTGATATCCTTTATTTATTTTTTTTTCAATTTTTCTCTCTTTGCTTTTAGGTCTTAAGTGCTATAATTCTTATACATATTATGCTTGTACATTTTCGAGTTTTTGCTGAATCTAGATTTATAGAGATATGAATTTTATATACTGGCATATATATTACTATGTCCATCTACCTTATACTCTCCCAGATGATTTTCAGCTTTGTCTACATAGAAGAAGGCACCTATGTCATTGATAGACGATGTTATCTATTCTCATTCTTTGACTTGTTTTTGCCATTTCTGACCCTAGGGAAACTTATGTATCCATAATCCATAAACTTTGTAGTTTTATCAGTGGTGAAATTAGATTACAGATTAGGTGAGTTATTGATTCTGTAGCTTCAAATCTCATTCATATACTCCAGGACATATTTTCAAGGTTTTTGAACTATATATAACAATTGTATCCTATTAAGGTCTTTGCAAGGTTGGGCTGATCTAAAATACCTATGTAGGTGGCAATTATATATGTATACTTTATAAAGCCCCAAAATTCATATATATGTACAATTTTAATACATGTTCAAATTTTTGCTTTACATTTTTTTACCCACAACTCTTAATATTGTTCAGATCTATTAGTTTCGAAAATTATGCATATAAGGGTAGGATATATGTATTTGCCACATGTAGATATTTCCATTTTCAATACTGGTCCTCCTCCTTTTTATTTTTGGAAGTTCTGTTACAATAATTTGAATAATCTTGTTTCTGATAATATCAAGGGGGTTGGATGCTACATACCACAAGTAGAGGCCACCACCGTCACTGATATAAACTGTCAGGAAAAGCCCTCCAGTCCTATAGCACCCAGGCACAATGTAAATATACATCCTAAAACCTATTATGGTAATGTTATAACCTTTATACATTCCTTTACCTTCAAGTCTCACAAGGTTCTGTACCTGGGCATCTATATCTATGCATGTATTGTATCCAGTTTAATCTGGGCCCAACCCCTATCTAATAATCTAGGCCCCTGGCCACTGAACATAGATCCCCACTTGCTAACAGCTATGTACCTTAAAGATGGATTGTTTTAGTTGTTGTAGGTATGTAACTGAATAATATGCAAATAAGGGGAATAAAGTAACAAGTTTAGAATTAAGCCAGGATCAAACTGCAGGAGAAATTCATCCATGCATATGAAAAATTGATTACCAGCAAGTATGGACACCATCTGCACTAGATCAGATTCGATATAGCATAGAGTTGATCCAAGGAATGGTGTGTTTATGAATAAGTAAATCCTACTGATATTGAATAACAATCCATATTACCTCAACATTCCCTGCTAATTTACTGATTCAGCCTTCATAATATATTTGGCAAAACAATTTCTTTATCCTGTTTTTTTTTTTTTTTTCTTCTTCAGCTTGAGGTCTAGGAGCAATGCTGTCTAGGGGTCAATTCAAGCATTATATAGGTGCTATACTACACTAGACTTGATATTGGTTACCTATTAAACAACTTCCTCATTATTTTCTTGACATTAGGTATTTTTTACATCTAGCAAAATTACCATTTATTTTGAAATTCAGCTCTCAAACCTTATCCAGATGAAGTCCTTTCTACCACATTGACAATGATATATTATACCTATATACCACTGACTTCATATACAAAGTCTATAACCACCTACACTTCTATTTACCTTATAGCTCTAGATACTAAATCGATACATGGATCAGGGGGAGAAAGAAACTGGGGGTAGTGTACTTTAGTATCTGGTTTCAACGATATTTTTTTTTTTTTTTTCTTTTCTTTTTTGACCTACCTATATATATATAATTTCACAATCATACCTCCCGCAGTTGAGGACCTCTGGTAACTATCATCGAGGCCTGACATTCATCCTCACCACTCTCTATTCCCCCTAACATCATATGCATGGTATCCAAAAGGTGAAAAAAGATGATCATATTATTAGCATTTGTGGTTAACCCTTAGAAGAATTATGGCTTTATATATAATAATATATCAAGGTTTTTGCTTTATCCACATCTATATTTGAAGAGGGAAGAAGTCAAATTCAAAATTAAAGATGTATTTTGCTTAAGGAATTTAGGAGTGGGCAGGGATTTTGGTAGGGGAAGGAATGAAGAAAAAAAAAAAAAAAAAAAAAAAAAAAAAAATCACTTATTAAGCAAAAAGTTACAGAATGCAGTATATTAGAAAAAAGATGATAATCTACTATACCCATTGCATTGGCCTCCTGCTACTTGGGGTCCTGCAAGAGTTCTACAGGCACCAAACCACAATACTCATCAAGTAGGGATACATTGCTATCAAAGCCATTTGTGTAGCCACTATTAGGATTGCTTCATACCAGATAAAGGTTCAAGAGCTACAAGATATATATGCTTTAGCCTTTATAGATAACTTGTTCATAAATATCAAAGTCAATAGATAAGAAGGTATAGGACTATGCAAGTACTCTTGGTCTAATATAAGCCATATGAAAGGTTACCCCGATAGCACTTAGCAAGGGCACTCCTATGTATATGGCTATGTCTTTGCAATTAAGTTTGTGCATATACCCTGCCTATACAATAGTGAATTCAGGAGAAGCATATCCTCTTACTCTATAACAATGATTGAGTGGAGTAAGAAATTCAGTTAACATAATATAACTCAATGTATATATGCCTAAGGGTAAGGTCTCATACATTACCAGTGAGATATGTAGCCTTTGAGAGCCAGGCTAACTACACTTCCAGCCTATACAATCAATGTTCATAATAACTTTATGTATAACTACCTATCACTCACCACAATGGTAATCTTGTCATAGCATCAGACGTAAACCACTTTTCCATTCATAACAAAGGGAGAGAAAATAAACAATTACATACTTATGCCATGATCATTATGAACTCTATGAGCTACATACATGGACGTATTACCTGGCTATGCTATACGACAGTGATTGCATGTGTTAAGTAAACTGTCAAGAGTATATACTGATATATGACATTGAGAAGAGCTCGATTATATCAGGTGCTAGTAGATGTTTTCTTCCAAGAGTGCCAATGACTCTGCAATGAGCCACAGGAAGATGATCCAAGTCTAACAGTAAGAGTAGCTCCTATGTCTTTGTTTTGGTCATGATAAGCATAATCCTCGAGGAAAAAATACAGCTTACTATGCCAATATTTACCCCATCAAACACCTATACCTCCCTTCCTCCGCTGCAAGCTCTTCCTACTGCATTTTCCTTTCAGTGTGGTAATCCAAATACTATCCCATAAAAATATCTCTTCCAAGCCATAGAAATTACCTCTGCTTTCACTTCCATCCTACTTACTCTTCTCTACCTTCTGCTATCCTTGCAAAATAATTTCTAGCCCTCACATGATTTCTACTGTTTACAGTGACACTACATGATCAAAATCCTCCACCAATCAAATGTCTACAAATCAACACTTGCCTGAAATCACCCCATTTTTTCACTTGAATACATATGTGGATAAGTAACAACCTGTGGAAAAAAAATTGTAGCTGATTGGATATGTCAAACAGTTATGGATTAAAGATCAATAGTAGATTATCCCTTAACCTCCTTAATACCTCCTACACTCCCTGATCTTTCAGAGTCAGTCGCTCTAATTTTGAGTTATCATGCAGGAAAATGCAAAGCCTTTTGCCATGCTTTTGGTTCTGATAACTATAGCTCTCCTGCCAATTTTTGCCCATACCCTTCCCCTGCCCCTATTATCAAGAGCTACATAGGACAAGAGCATGAGCCACAATAGATTCTGTCTATAAGAAGAAGAGCAGATCTTGATGCTTGCCTCAATTGCATAGTCACACCCTTGATGTGCATTTAGCAAATTTGGTATTCAAAATATTCTACTGAATACAAACAATAAGTGCAAGCTTCTCATAAAGCTCAAGTTAGTTGTTATTAGGTTTCTTGGCCTAGAGATAGTGCCTACATGCTCTACACAAGAATAGTAGAAAACTCATAAACTTAAGGGTAAAATTCACAAGCACTTCTATGAAAAGGATATTATAGAAGGTTGGGTCATATTTCGAATGAGATGGGAAATTAGGAGGTCTAACTGATACCTAAACTACAAAGGCAATAATTAGTAAATGGATATAGGCAACAATTAGCCATAAGACATTTGTAAGAAATTTAGTAAAAAGTGCTTATATACTATGCAGTAATAGGGGCATATTCTCTGTAACCCAGTCTATGGAGGGAGGATAGAGAGAATAGTATCCTGCTCAATAGATTTTCTCACCTTCTTAAAGCTGGAATCCTTAACAAAGAAAAGACATATTAAAACCTGATAATATCAACAATAGAAGCAAGGCAAATTTGATCATGAAGGTCTTAATCTCTACACAGGTAGGGTAGATGGTGATTCAATGGCTAGCTCATATATTTCCTAGGATTGCATTGTCCCTATTGGAAATTCAAACTATAGTGCACAGTTTTTTAGAGGCTTAGGGTTGATCACTGCTAGATTAGGAAACTATTGGATGCTAGAACACCTAAAGCTATAGATTCCCATATTGATCTGTATACACTCCCATCATTACATGCATTGCGATGATGAAAAGTGAAGTGAACCCTTAAAGAATCGAATCTCCTATGGATAAATGTAGAAGAGCAATACCACACTCAAGAGCTTTTAATATCTGCTACCCCTGAAATAAAGTCCATATTGGATAATGAAAATCACTTAGGTAATTTCAATCCCAAGGGGCATGGGGGGAAAAAATATCAAGTATAGGAGGTATATATTGCATGAGAAGGGCATTCATATCAAAGAACCATACAAGCAGTCACAGAACAAAGTACATATATTAGCTGAAGTGCAAAGCTAATCCAAAGATCATACTAGCCTTTTAAATTATATCGCATAAATTTTCAAGGCATTTGGTAATATACCCAGAGCCAAAAAGGCTATTAGGGAAGATAGTAATCACTATCGTACATTATCTGAGGAAGAGAAAATAGTCAATACAAGTATCATGTTGCTGCAGAAGGCTATCAAAATGTTCGCTATATAGCTATGGAATGCCTAAAGTTTGCTTGATAATGGGCTAGAACTGCTGGTGTTTATACTACTGCCAGTGACATATATAGTATCTGGGTAAACAGGTAGCCATAGGTGCAAAGCAGGTTCTAGTGTTTCCAGAGGTGAACCTTTATTACTGCTACTTTCATCGCTCATTAAAGATGTCCATGAATCCTCAAGTATACTCTCTGTAAAGGATACTTCACTACTGATGATAAAGAATGTCCTACCTACAAACAACAATAGAAAATTTATCAAAATTAGGTACAATAGTACTATAAAGTTAGCTCCCAAAATTAATAGACAGATTAAGTAGTCTAATAGCCTCTGATATATTATATAATACCTGTTATAGAATACTTTACAAGTGCTCTTCCCAGGTACCTGGGCATGTACAGAACTTAGTTCTAAAGTCAACCAAAATGTTATGTTAGAATCTGTAAATATCTCTTCCCTTGAGTTAAGATATAGAACCATATTATAAGTGTTATCACCACTGAGCTCTGACTAATGAAGTTAAGGCTTTGACAATATGATACATATGACATTGGCTATACGTAATTAATGATGAGGCTTATCATCTCAATCTTATCATGATATGCTAATCAGCTACATTGTCAGATGATAAAACTTGAAGAACTCTCTGTAAAAAGTCATGGATAATCTTGCTGATCTAAGAACTGATTCCTAATAATCTAGTTAATCTCCTTCTAGGGAATCATGAAAAGTTATGGGGAATCATGATGGAATGTTTCAATGGGGCTCTTTTCCTTTATAAATTCCTCAGTTATTTCTTAGTCAGAAATAGGTATTTAAGAGGGAGTAGATAAGTAACATGTTTTGTTACTTCTTCTTCTCTCTAGCCTTCATCTCAATTCTTCTACCATTTTCAAGCATGAAGAATGTATTTTGCTTCTCTTTACTTAAGATCATTATCTCCTCTTAACTCTGTAATAAATGTGAAATCATAAGTGGTTGTAACTTGCTGGTTGAGATATCTGAGTTTACTCAATGTAAAGCTTCTTGTATCTATACTTGTATTTATATATATTATAAATCTTCTATTACAATGCCCCTCTATCTCTTAAAGAATAATAGAAACAAATCTTTTTTATATAATAAAATTTTACTAGGAGTAATTTAGTGCTTATCTCTTCTTGCCTCAGTATACTATATACAGACAGGGCATTACACTTAATGAAAAGTATATGATATAGTCATGTAATACAGTAGTGAACTCACTAAGCACCATCAGGGTAACCCTTCATAAGCCTAATTCAGTCCTTATATTACTCTTTACCTTACATAAACAAATCCCCCTATGATAATCACAATCTAAGTATCTTACTTATAAAACAGAAGTATTATAACTACTATAAATATGCTGTCTATATACTGAATATAAAAGATGAAAAGTTAAAAATAGTATTATCTTATATCCCCTGGTTTTTATTATATCTAATAACACTATTAAAACTGATATAATATAACTAGACTATTGTTGTACTACTTCTTTTGAACACTAGAATGATATACCTAAAACTAACTAAAAGCAGGAAAATAAACCTAGCATTAGCACAAATTCCATTAAAAATTGAAGTCACAATTTGATTATACAATATATATAGTTGATGCTATATACACCTACTAAGATATTACATAGCATTAGGTTCTAACTCATTGAAGGATTCATTACTAAGACAATAGTTGATAATGAAATAGGTTGAACAATCATAACCTTCCATTACTGATACCAGTATCTTATGACAGTAGGTGATGCTAGAAGTTTAGTTAGTATCTCTAGCAAAATAAACCTAGTAGTGAGTGCTATTATTACTTGTACCAGAGAAAAAGCAAGATGAGATTATGCTTGAGATTGATAGATATAGCTTAATTTTTTTCCAGGGAAGAGTAAGATATTTTGTGCAGTTTTATGAAATGAAAGGCAGTTTCATAGTATAAAAATACAAAAGAACAATTGAATGAATACTTTGTTATTGGGAGAGGTAATTCTTTGTTTTTCATTTTCTCTTTCTTTTCTTTTCTTTTTTTCTTGTTTCTTTTTCTTTTTTCCTTTTTTTTATTTTATTAGGTGAGGTTGTTAATTGTCACGATCGAAAAGTTTGGACGCCGATTTTCGCTAGTTCCTTCAATGCGTAGTGAGGTGAAGTGCAATCACACTTGCCTATTTATGCGTAGCTTTCCGGTTGCCAATACAGGCGGTCAAATCGGCGAATTTTTTTATGACCATCGCGTCTTGGTGAGTAGCACCGAAAGTAAAAAATGAGATGTTTTTGGGATGTGTTTACTAACAAAATCCTTTTAATAGCAAGTACGCAGGTACATGTGCATGTATATACATGGCAGATCCGATATGCACTTTGACGGTAATACATTTTCAGTACCCTTTAACTACGCAAGCGGTGTGATGTGAATTCGCAGATTTTTAGAACGAGACTGTAAATGCAGTCCTTGAAATGTATCAATCAAAATGGAAAGTAGTTACCTTTAGATTTGGTCATTGAACCGTTTTCATATAGAATGAATTTTTTTTTCGCAAAAAAAAACCAAAGCAAAACTCGATTGTCCTTCTTGAATACATCCCAGGCACGCGCACCTACCCAAAGTCCATGCATGGTAAAAACAAATCAGAAGCTTTTCTTTTATTCACAGAGCTCTGACACGGATTCAACTCTTGAAATTAAAAAAAAAAAAAAAAAAAAAAAAATCCAAATCATGATATCTCACTCGGATATTAGCATGAAAGGCTCACGAGTGACAGCAGTGCCTCCAGCTACTATTCAACATTATTTTCTATAGAAATTCACATGGCCTAGTTTAAGGCCAATCCCCGAGACCAACCAGCAATGAAATTAAAAAATCTGCTTGTAAAAGTTGATCGTAATAGTAAGTGGCTGATTGGGTCGGGTGGTGGGCAGAGAAAATACACAGGTGCCGGTTACCAGAAAAGGATGGGGGGGGGGAGGGGAAAATGAGAAAAACTACATTGCATTGCGGCATCTAGTCATCTTTGTTCCCCATTCAAATATCCCAAAGTACCATATAAAATGAAGGAAAATAATTAAAATAAATGAACAGGTAAAAAATAGGAGAAAACAAGAAAATTGCCAGCGCTACCTTCTTCTCTAACCTGTTGCAACCTTGCTTCGATTCAATTCACCATTTCAAGTGAGAATAAAACGGAGAAATATGATCGCACGCGTTTTCAAATCCCGCACTATTCCTACTTCTCACAGCAGTCTTCCAAGTCAACCATCTGAACTCTCACTCAGTTCACAATTCCGACACCTTGTTTCATGCACATTACAATTGTAGCAGCACCTCCAGAGACTCTCGAATTTGCCTTTCTCATCCGTTGGGCTAGGCTTTGACCCTTCGATACTCTCTTCGCGCTTTATTAATCATACCCATTTTGAATTCCCAATTCTGCAGACATTGTTGGCAATTTTATCTCCTTTCATGTCCTTGGCAGCACTGCACCATACATGGTCCGGTTCCGGCATATCTCAGAGTACTTCATTCCACTTTTAAAGTTCGAACCCACCCCGACCACCCGACCACCCCTTCGTCCTCTAACGAAAAAAGCTCTCCATTAGGGCCCAGCCAATACGGCCATATAATTCTACCCCTTCCGGAATCAAGTGGTTTGAGAAGGTATTTCCTAACCCACCATGCTTCGAATAACCACCCTTCCTTCTCATCCCACTCGTTAATGACGTCGGGACCGTGATTATTGTACATATGCCGAAGCTCATCATGCGTTCTCCCACCAGCATATGTTCTCGGTTCGTGAGCTGGCTCCGGCTCGCCAATGAGTCCGTCGTAAACAATTCGGAATATATGATCTGGATCCTGGTCATGAAGGATGTAAGGAGGAGAGAAGGGAATCCGGCAAACTTTGGGAATAGGAGGAAACGTGATTGAAGGCGATGCCTTAGCTGATAAGGATGCGGAAGAGTTTAATAGGGGAGATGGCGGACCTGCAGGTGAGGATGGCGGAATGCGGGTGGATTCCTCGGAGGCTTTTCGGCTTTGGGCGACATCACAATCTGTAAGATTCCCGGGCGATATCGGAGAAGCCAAACAATCTGTAGTGCCAAGGATACGGTTGACGTTTCCGCCGGGGCAAATAATGGTACTACAATTCCTTGAGCCGGTTTCTTCACCGGCAGCAGGCTCCGAAGATTTTTCCGGTTTGGTATTAGAGACAATTCTTGCAGGGTTTGGTCCGCTGGAGAGCATCGGTGCTGCTGAACTAGAGTCTTGTCGAAAAGGGTCGGATTTAATATCAGCGGAGGTGTATTCCGTAGCCTTCCATGCATCTGAGTTCAATTTCTGTTTCCTTCGCGGGGGAGGGTGCGCCGGGGTGGGTACGAGCTCATGATTCGCGACAACGATAGTGTCGGCAATCTCATGATAATCCTTTGTAGTTGGCTTTCCTTGATTTGCCCTTTTTTTGGAAACCGGGGGTTTCGAGGCCGCTGTTAATCTTGAATGCTGAGATAGAGCCTGCGATCTTGTGAATATCCGTCTTGGAGTTGTTTCAGTGAATCGATTCAAAGTTCTCGAAAATCCTGCGGCAGGAGATACACCCTGAGGGTTTCCACATTGGAAGCTGCTTGATATTGCGCTTGACATAGCATCTCGAAATTGAAATCCTCTTTTTGTGAAATTTCTGGTGGCACGACCCATATTTGGAAATATACTCTCAGATTTTCGCGAGTCCGCCTTCAAAGTTGTTTCCGAGATCAATGAAAACATGTAATACTCCAACTTCGCTCAGTGGTTCTTAAATGCGAACTTTTCTAGGAAAAATCTTCCTTGCAGCCTTCTTCCTGCTAGCCTTCGGTTTCCACTCTGGCATTACGTGGCGCTGGATTATAAGCTGGAAACTTTGTTGGTTTAGTCTGGACTTTGCGGTAGGTACCTTCATGTAGATCGCATTTGATGTTAGCATAAGGCAAAATTTTTAAGGTCCTCATGAGATGAGACATAATGCTCCAAGAGTTGCATATCTTACTGTATTCTTTTCTATGCGCAAGTCCGTTGTAACCACACGGACGTTTTTCGCCAATTATATATATTTTCCGACACTGTTCTCCAAAAGCGAGAGAATTCTTCGAAGAAGGCTGCAGCTGTGAAGGCGAGAATGGCTGCGGTATGTACTGTCAAAATATATGCATACATAGAGCATAGGTTATTTTTGGTTTGGAATGGCACCTACAAGACCTCCGACTGGAACGTAGGATGGCAGGTCCAGAGATTGCATAACCTGGCTGGCGCAAAGCGCAAAGGTTCGTCTGCTAAATGCTGTGAGACAAATTCTTTGTTAAGGTGGTGCAGAAGAAGCTATCTGGCTATTGGAGTTTCGCTGAGCGAATCGGAGATAAAACGAGAAAGAATGCGCATTTTGTACCGAAATCAGCCTCGGATGACAAGGGAAGCTTGACTCATGCTGGCACGGATCTAATGCACACTTAAAGACTTGGTATTTGCGCCTATTTTGCCCAACTATCGATGAGTCTAGAGTGAATTTGATTGTCCTGCCTTATCCTCTTAATGCTCATTGGACATCCCAGTCGCAGCCCAAAAATAATATGATTGCGCCAAAGCATGAGTCATCGAAATCCTTATTCGATCTGTCAGTCCACGTGATATCTGATAATAACCTCTTCGCACGTAATGCAAAGAGTTAATAGCTCGTGAATTTTGAAAAACTTTTATGTTGCTAGGATTGGGCTTCCTAACCTTTTTGATGTTACGTCAAAAGCTCTGTTTAATTTCCATCATAGCGCAGATCAGGAAATGCCATCCTAGACGTAATTTTGCTTACACTTCTACCATGTGCCATATTCTCACTTGTCCAAATCGACCACATCTCTTGAAACGTGAAGCAGGAATGCCGTAATAGACTTCCATCGCATGGAAATTCCGTCGACTCGATCGCCACGGCGAGTGATATTCCGTGATGTCCACGGCCAATATCCCCGGTCGGCCCAGCTCCGAGCGTTGGTTGGTCATTTCTGAGAGCAGCTGTGTACCCAAGCTTGGCCCTTGTGGTGACACAACCTTGTCGGTACTTTAACTTTGGACAAGCTGTGTAAGGTGGTCCTTACAGTGGGTCTTGGAAGCGACCGTTGATAGAAGTACGCGAGAATGCGAAAGGAAGGCGAGAAGTCAACGTGGCGATTGTCTAGGGGAACCAATGGCAAATTTATTGAAGATTGAAGAGCAGTAGATGAAGTGCAATGAGGATACAGAGAGAATGTAGGAACAACTCCTTATTTATATCGCGAATTTACTTCGCACGTGCAACTTTGTTTCGACGACGTAAATTTAAGAATTAAAATTGAGATTCTACTAGGAAACATCGCTATATCATCTTTTTTTCATATGGGGGTAGAAAATAAATTGATTTTATGACAAGCGATATTGGACAAAGGCGCCTCGATTTATTGTTGCTCACTAGTATATTTTACCATTCCTCACTTTATCATATCTGCTGCAAATTATGCGCATACCCTGAAATTTCACGCCCGCTCACCGATAGTGGACATAATACAAGTGTAATTTTGGTTTGCTCGCAGTTATTTTTATTGTACTGCCTAATTTATGTGAATGCAAAATTTTAAGTTTTGCTAGCGTTTCCTGACCGTCGCACGAACGCATTGTACCACACAGGATTCGTGAACTCCAGCATTCACGCCTCCTCGAACATACATAACCCCTGGATAACAGAATTTACACAACGCAATTTCTACCCTAAAATCTATGATACAAAGTGCAACGTGCGACATCTTGCCAGGATAAAATAACGTGCCACACTTGACATTCGCCACATAAATCTATATATACAAAGCGTGACGTGTGAAGGTTTGCCAAGACAAACCAACGGGACACCTCTCCGATAGCAAGTTTCTGTATGGCCCTAGACTTTTAGAATTATATATTACGTATACATTAGCGTCGTGAAGGGCATAACCAATTTCAAAGCAGCAAGTCTCAGACTAGAATTAGGAACCAATAGACCTGCGAAAACGTTTAAAATTATACCGCATTTCAAAGTAAAGGATTCAACGAGCAGTTTCTTATTTATTTATTTATTTAGTTTTATTTATTTTTAGTGTAGTTTAAACTAGCGAGGAGAATAGAGGAGAAAAAACCCATTTATTGCAGGATAGCGCACTCTTGGTGTACAAAAGGACACAGGGCACAAAATTAGTTCGACTTTTCTTCAGTGTACGATGGGGCGAACCCCTCTTGCAGTAGTCCGCCGCTATGTGTGGCTGAAGCAGTCTGGGGACAATTTTTTTTTTTTTTTTTTTTTTTTTTTTTTTTTTCTTTGGCG
>JABYPW010001197.1:0-16964 GCA_016880775.1 Phymatotrichopsis omnivora
ACCCGCGTGCGAGCGTCGGTGTAGTGCATATGCGGCTCCGATTCGGCGAGAAGCGAGCGAGCGGGGCGGGTCGAAGAAAGGCTGGTAAACAACTTGTACGCGGTGAGGCGGGTAAGAAAGGCTGGGCAATCAATTACCTGCGTACCTCGCACACTCTGCATACCCGCTAAGCATATGAACGGTGGGTGGTGTCGGTATAATTGTTCCGTCCGTGCAAATGTACAATACACAATTGGCCTGTGCATGTGTACGTGCAAAATATCTCGTTATTCCCGCATGTGGCTCTGCGGCTGTGGCCTACATAAAGTATAGATTATATCTATAGTACGTGGATGGGGTTTCAAAAAACTTGTTGAATTTGATATTCTCTGTCTTAGAGCCTTGGAGGCCTCATGTGAGGGATCGTGCTCGATAACAATCAGCTTACTACCACTCGAGAGTACATCACCCCAATGGCAAGTCATCACTGCTCAGGCCTTCGGTAGATAATGCTGCATACCATCTCCCGCATGGGGGCGGCAATTTATGCACTTATTTACGGAGTTCATGTGCTGGAAATGCTGAATCATTCCCTCGGATTATGAAAATAGAAAATCCGAAAAGCCATGGTGCCACAGCTTCTTTGAAAGCATCTGAAACACCTGCCGCGACGGAGATTTCCAGGAAATCTGGATATAACGAACTGCCGAAACAACTTCCACACAATTGAAGGCTGAAAACGTTATGCATTGCATGGCGAGCTTTATTGATTCGAATGATAGAAAAGCACTGCAAGTACATGTACATATTCATGTACTACGTGAACACCTCATCATCAGCTTATAAGTTGAGAATTTGAAAATGTGCTTAACTCTGCTCGAGTGCATAAAGGACACCTACTTACCTTTACAGAACAGCTTGTAAGACGCCTGGTACATGTCCATGTGATATTGAATTACATGTATTGCCCTTCCTATAGCACCTATGTGGATCGAGTATCAAATACATGCATGGCACCTCGTTTCAATGTCGCTCCGACGATCTCTGTTTTGACCGTGGGGACTAGTTAACGTCGGTAGGTTAACAATCGAATACTTAATTTTCTCCGCGAATTTTTCTTGCTGCAGTGTGAATGAATGAATGGCAACTTCCACGTGCAGCTCCTGAGGGAATTTTTCCTGTTCTCTTTTCCTTATTTTTATTTTTACTTATTTTTCCTATTTTTTTTTTTTTTTTTTTTTTTAAAAAAAAAAGATTTCCCTATTTTATTTCTTTTCTTTTCTTTTGGAATCTTCAATCGGCGATATGCGAGGCACAACACCCACTCTACCGTTCCTATTGCACGGTGACCTGGTAGAACCAACGTCCTTGTCAAACGGTGGCGACTTAAGCGAGGAAACGAACGCTGGGTGGGCCAGTACATGTATGTATAGAGCACGATGTTGAATGTACGCCGCTGCTCAATGGCGGGTTGCTTGCCGTTGTTGGGGTGCGCCGGAGTGGGGAGATACAAACATTGTTACCCTGGCGTTTTAGTTTGGTCAACACGTGAGGAGATAAGGGCATCTCGGTTGTAGATGGTCGGGTCACCGATTCTCCACGTTGTTTGAGCATGTCCAACGATTATACCCGTCGAAAAACTAAAATAAAATAAAAATAAGATTAGGGTTTTGTAACCTATCGGCAAAAAGAGATGCACGATGAAGAAGTGGTCGGCAAAAGCCGGATGTTGGCAGGATTTTGAGTTTGTTGCGTGACATCGCAGTGCCAAAGGCGCCGTGCTTGCCCACTTCTTTTGTAGAAGAGTAATTTTTGCTTGTGGCTGGCTTGGGACAACATAGAGTACAGTACATGTACTCTACATTTGTGTACATGCACAGCAAGTTTTCCCTATGCAGGGGTTCGAAGCATACATACTTGCGAATCGGAATCTACCAATTGCCTTAAAGAGCGGGACTGTTAGTCAGAATTTACTCCACAGATTCCAGGAACAGGCTTCTGCGTTCTCGGGAACATCGGTGGCGCATTGCCTATCGGCTTCGTTGCTGAACCACCACTGTAAAATATAAAAAGTGGGGGTCCTCCAAATCCGGTTCGGATCCATATTTACATCGTACGACGGATTTTGACAGCTCTGGGACGGAATTCCAATTGTTCCTTCCGTAGACCATGGATACTATAAGGCCGTTTGGAGACCGTCCAACGCATTGGACCGATTTAGATCGGTTGTCAAAAACTATCACTTTTTACTAGGGTCGTTCGGATAGCGGGAGAGAATTAAAACGCGACGACGACAAAGCTTAACGTAACTAAATTAAATAAGATGAGGTAGATTTCTTGATTGGAGCTTACCTGTAGGAGAGGAGCAAAATCAAAGTGCTATATGTCGCCCACGACGACAAATATAGAGCACTTTGTTCCCAGTGACAAGCCTCCATGTAATTAGAAGTGACATTGCTGCGAAGAGGCTGGCAAGGAAGGTATAAAAACATACGACAGGACTCGTATGAGGGCTACAGGTGCCATTTTTAACAGCCTACCTTTCATTATACGCTACTTCTTCGTTCCATTATATCACTTTCTAGCTGGCACTGCGGAAGCTTGTTGATACTACTCGGTCTGTCTGCCTTTTCTGCGTTCCTATGTTTTTTGCTTTAAGAAGCTTGGATTGCAAGCGGCGAATGAGCTACTCGGCGTTTTAATCGGCTGCAAACAAAAATTCTCCAGAGTTGTGTTCTTCAGCTCAATTACTGCGCTGAGTTACCCGGCTAATAGCAAAGGTTTCGAGATAAAATGGCCAGGTAATCTATTCGGACAGATTGGATCCGACATGTTGAGTAAATACATACATCCACTTAACTACAAGTGTATGATAAGTTCCCTTTTATAGCTTTACCTATTCGTCAACCTATATCACAGTGCAAGTGCCCCTATGACTAGTGTCATCCCACTGTACCCTCTTGCGATTGAAAGTCAAGGGGCAGACACTCAGGCGAGCTTTTTGTTTGTGTTCGTTTTTTATGGTTTCTATATTTTATTCATTTATCCGATCGGTTGTATTTGGGCACATGTAACAATCGTCTTGTTTCATTCTGATCCGTGGTACCTGTAACATTTAGCCTAGGTAGAGTAAATGTATAGGCGCCACGCCGCCTCCATGCTTGAAAAGTTAGTAACAGCCGCTAGCAACTTCCAAGTGTGGCATTTGTTCCCTCTCGCTGTTAATAAACTGCACCAATATGTAGCATCGTTCCTAGTTGCATCGCGAAAAGCTTACGCAAGAAAACCTGCTCAACCCGTATGCAGTTAGGGACATCATGAACCAAAAATAAAAACGCCATCTCCGAAAATCCGCATCTCGTAGCCATATGTAGATCTAGCGCAGTAATTTCGTCACACTAGAATACCACCTATTTCAAATTTGCCCTCTTCCTTGCTCTTTTCTCTTTCACACGCACGTCTCTACCTTATCGTCAAAATCGAAATTGTAGAAAGCTACAGTACAAGTGAAGTGAGGCGAAAAGCAACTCGTTTTAGGAACGAAATAACCCATGGGAAAACACGACAAGCGCCGGGACGAGCGAAGCCCATCGCCCGCCAGGCGACACTATCGACGTGGCTCAGACGACGAACCACGATTCGAGCGAGCGAAGGATCGGAAGGATCACGAGCGCAGGCGTTCCCAGGAGCGATCCAGAGACAGAGACGAGAAAGACGAAAATTCAGATAGTGCAAAGGAACGGAAGAAAAGAGAGAAGAAAGAGCGCAGCCGCAAAAAGAAGGACGAAAGTGGAGTGAAGAACTATTCTCGTGAAGATGCAGATCGTCGCCCGCTGGAGGAACATCACGGAAGAAAGCCCGGCTACGGGATGCATTCGCGGCTTGAAACTCAATCGTACGGTTATGCGGACTCACAAATGCCGCATCCACCGAGACCTGAATATGGCCATGCATACGAGGGCGGCAGCTATGGATACCCGCCCCCGCAAGGAGGATCTTACTATTCAGGCGCCGGCTATGCACCGACACCTAGCGATCCCACCTCTTCTGCGGCCATGTCCCCCCCGCCGAATTATGCGTCGCGGCCATTCCAGGGATACCCACCCCCTCCCGAAGGATCTGCCCACTTCCCTCAAGGTGGTGCGACATATTATGGAAAGCGTTCCGAAACGCAGCATGCCGCTCGTGAATATTCGCCATCCGGAACACCGTCCGGGAGTTACCGGCCGCCAGCGCAATACGGCGATTATGGCCACAGTGGAGGCGCACATGTGCAACCAGGATATCAGGGGCCATACATGGATTCCTCTTGGCAGCCACCCATGAGCACGGTTGATGGAAGTGCGGCCTTCCCGGGATATGCCCCTCCTCCGAAACAGACATACTCCGCCAGCCAAGCATATGGAGATTCCTCCTTTAGCGAAAGCTACAACCCACAACACCATTCCTCCGCACAAGCGCAAACATCCCTTGGTGAAGGTATCGAGCCTGCGAAATACGAGTCGAGCGGCAAGGTGCAAGCTGCCTCGGCGCTCGAAACTTTCGCCGATGGTCTCGGCGCGGCATTGCATAGTTGTGCTAGAACACTTTTCCCTGCTACAAGCACCCATCGCCCTCTCAAGCCGGGGGACAGTGGCGTGCCGGAGAAAGTGACGGGCAACAGATTCGAAAGCTTCGCGGATGTGAAGGGTTGGAACAGAGTGAAATGGTACGTCGACGGAAAGGATTACATGTACGCGGTTTCGGTGGCATTGGAGAAAGCGCAGAAGAGCATCTGGATATTGGATTGTGCGTTTTCCCCAATATCTTTGTCTTTCTGTCGCTTTGTTTACATCTCTACTTTTTGCAAGCACGCATAATCGGAGGCTAACCACTGGAGACAGGGTGGCTGAGTCCTGAACTCTATCTTCGTCGCCCGCCGAAATTCAACGAGAATTATCGAATCGACCGCATGCTCAAAGCGGCGGCAGAGCGTGGTGTAAAAGTTAATATCATCGTCTACAAGGAAGTTCCACAAGCCTTAACATGTATGTTTTCCTATCCCATCCAGTGTTTAACTGTATTCAATCTCAATTATCTCGATCCCCGCTAATGTATACTTAGTGGCCTCGGTCCATACTAAACACGCCCTAGAAGAACTCCACCACAATATCGCCGTCTTCCGACACCCAGACCATCTCCCTGATCGCAAAACCATTGCGGACGATGTTTTTAAGAAGATTAGCGAGGGGAACTACACGTTAGGCGATGGACTAAAGGGACTCTACGGAATGAAAGATGACATCGTTCTTTACTGGGCTCACCATGAGAAGCTATGTCTCGTAGATAGCGAGATCGCATTCATGGGTGGTTTAGACCTTTGCTTCGGAAGATGGGATATGAACCACCATCCAATCGCGGATGTGCATCCTTCGGATTTGAGGGAAATTTTGTTCCCGGGTCAGGATTTCAATAATGCTAGAGTAATGGATTTTCACACTGTGGACCAATGGGACCAGAATCAACTTTCCCGATCATCGAGCGCCAGAATGGGATGGTCGGATGTGGCTTTGAGTATTTCTGGAGGGGTCGTTGAGGACTTGAAGAGGCATTTCACTGAGAGGTGGAATTATATCTACCGTGAGAAGTACGATGTCAGAAAAGATATCCGGTACAGTTTACTTGACGAAAGCTGGATGAAGGGCGGGGAAGGACACCGTCGCAGGGTGCTCAAGGAAACGGCAAAGACTGCGGGAAAGAAAGTTAAAAGAGGACGGCATGAACACCACGAGATTGAGGATGGAAACGAAGGCAATTATGACAGAATTGAGGGTGTTGAGTGCCAGATCGTTAGAAGTTGTTCCAAGTGGAGTCACGGAACAGATACAACAGAAGTGAAGGCTTCCACCGATCTACAAGCTAATAAGAAAAACCCAAACTAACGCTAAAAAGCATTCAATCTGCAATGCATATTGCCAAATCATCAGCGTCGCAGAGCACTTCATCTACATCGAAAACCAATTCTTCATCACCGCCACCAACGACGCCCAATCTCCAATCATCAACAAAATCGGGGACTCCATTGTCCAGCGGGTCATCCGTGCTGATGAAAAAGGGGAGAAGTTCCGAATTATTGTCTGCATCCCATCTGTCCCGGCCTTCCCTGGCGATTTGAGAGATGAAGGATCTCTCGGCACACGTGCAATTATGGAGTTCCAATACCGCAGTATTTGCCGTGACAGAGGTTACTCCATCATGGAGCAGATAGCCAAGGCTGGAATAGACCCCAAAAAATACATCCGTTTCTACAACCTTCGTAGCTATGATAGGATCAACATATCCGCCTCTCACGCAGCTGGTGAAGAAAAATCAGGTGTAAGCTACGAAGCTGCGGCAGCAGCCCACGACAAGGAAGTTGGGGGTGGACAGGACAGGATGGACATTAGAGGCGACGAGTATGCAAGATATCAGAGCAAAGCTCCGCAGGCTGGAGGCGAATGGGACAGTGTTGCGAGATGTGCTATGCTCGGGGGAGGGTCTATCATCCAAGTGCCATGGGAAGGTGATCCAGACAAAGAAATCGAACACTTTGTCAGTGAAGAGTTGTATATTCACTCCAAGGTAATACCTTGTAACATTTTAAATAAAATCCGTTGCTAATAACCCAGCTCCTTATCGCGGATGACCGTTACGTGATCTGTGGTTCCGCAAACCTCAATGACCGCAGTCAGCTCGGAGACCATGACTCCGAAATTGCCATAATCATTGCTGACCCCACCGCTCTTCCAACCACCATGAACAGCCTTCCCTACACAGCCAGTCACTTCGCCGCGACGCTCCGTCGCCAGATCTTCCGAAAGCACCTTGGTCTTATCCCCGCACAGAATCTCTCTCATGTCGACGAAAACATGCTACCAGTTCCCCACCCCAACATCTACGACTTCGATTCCATCGCAGACCGCCTTGTCGCGGATCCCCTCTCCGACGAGCTCTGGGACCACTGGAACAGAACCGCAAAGACAAATACCGAAGTTTTCCGAAAGGTGTTTAGACCAGTTCCCGACGACACGGTCACAAATTGGAAGGGATACGATGAATTTTACGGCAAAGTGTTTGCGCCGCAGGGAGAAGGAAGGGACAAGAAGGAGCCGGAGGAGAAATGGGGTCATGTGGTGAGACGCAATTTTTCGCCGGGGGCAAAAGGTGCTCAAGAGGTGAAACAGGAATTGGCGAAGGTTAGGGGGCATTTGGTGGAAATGCCTTTGGAGTTTTTGAGAGAGGAAGATATTGCTGTGGAAGGCGTTGCATGTAAGTTTTTTGTCGTTAATATCTTTCTTAAGAGCCTTTTGGTAACGGATCTTTGACAGTGAATGCACTCACGGAGACGATATATACCTAGACACGAAGAAAGCGATGTCTTGTTTGGGTGGGGGGGGCCTGTGACGATTGAAAGGGACTTGGTGTACATAACCATAGTTTGCGAACACAAAGATAGCTGAAATCATGACTTTTTCCTCTTTTTAGACTTATATCCATGTGCACGAATGGATTACATGCATTTTGTTGGCATTCTATGAGATGCAATGATGTCCCAAGACTGGCGAGATTGTGAATGGTTGGGTTGGACCCACCCAAATAGCTAAATGTGATTAACAATCCAAGTATATTTATTAACTCCGCGGGCCCCTAAGTAGAAGTTGCGGATACCAGATTTGGAACGTGTTCCTGATAGGGAACAAACCGGCAGTAATAAATTTGGAACCGCACTTACCAGACTCAATCCTATTCGCGGGGGGAATCACTGGGCTGGATCTCTCCAACCTTGACTGAAATACATGCAGATAACGAAACTTAATAGAGTGTGCACTGCGGAGCTTTCACTCTAATTCCTATGAATTGGTACTGCTTTGCGTGATGCGTGATGCACGCTGCCGAATCTGGAAGCTTTGACTGTATATATAGAAGTAGTTGCGAAAAGTATATTCAATACGGTGCGGGAATCACGTATGTAGATCATCCAGTAACCGTCAACACGTATATAAAAATCCCTTAAACAAATACAAAAGAATAAAAAAAAAAAAAAAACAATAAATCACTCCTCAAGCCATTATCTATCACTTCTTTTATCAAATCCCATCATTTTGTTCGTCCGTCGCTCTCTCGATGCAACGAACCTAGCCACACGTCATTATCTAGAGGTTCCCTCAACATTGATCCGAGCGAACAGGTATGAAAAACGAATACACAATATACTCTGCTTGCTAAGCCCATGGTCATTTTATAGATCTAGATTCATTCGTTATGAAACCCAAAAAACTTCTAATCCTTCTCGCTTCACCCCTCAGAGCATAGCAATAGGAAGAAAAATCCGTGAAATGGCAACCTTGATATCTAATACGGTCGTCCACGGCTAAAAAAGAACAATCGTTTCCCAGTCCTCTCTGAAAACCCATTTTGCTTCCCTTTCCAGATGAGCGTTGTTCGTGTTGTACCGCGAGACGAGCGTTCTTTTTAACTAAAATGCAGGTTAGTACTAGTGGTCCTGGAAGTGCTGCGAGTGCTCATGCATGAACCGCACACAAGCAAGCGTTGCCGAGGTATGCACATGCCATAACCGCGAGACGAGAGACATAGCAATATGAACAAAGAACATGCATCCAATTGTTCAGACTGAGTTGTCAATCGCGAACTTGGTAAATCAGTTGATCGAGCGGCAGATTTGAATAGTTGACCAAGACAGCAAGCGTGGTAACTAATTGTGAACTAAAAAAATACATTGTCGTTAAAATTCGAATATAAGAACACACATGAAGAACAAGTTTGTTTTACAAACATAAAATGCGCATGGACATGTACTGTACATTACACGTACGTACGTGTACATGTACAAGGCAAGTTCCATTGCATGCACATCGGTGAATAAGAACCTGTTCTTGTATTCGAATTTCTATAATAATCTAACAAATTACATATGTGTCTGCAATCCCTCCATCTCCCATACCTACTGAACCACTTGAGTTAATAATATTGTTGGAGTAAAGGTTTTACATACATATATTGGGTACATGTATGCATAGTACGGTTTGGACTGGATGTGTCTAGGGAGTTATTTCAACGGGAGGCAAAATAGAATATAGAGTGGGTGATGAACGGCTATCAAGCTCAATAATTCAGGTAATGGTCATACTTGAGCAGGAAATATTGTGGGGCTGCAAACAGACAGAGAAGTTTGTATCCGCAACTATGCAGGCGGCAGTTGCTGGTACGTATGTATGTACTCCGCTTGTCGTCCAGGTCAACTTTGCAAGTCGGCTGTCCGTACCGTAAAGTTGGCCAGTTTCTCACTGTGTCAGTATACAGAAAAGTGAACCAGTTATGTAAGTATACATATGTACATGTTAGTACTCTAGTTCCCCCAAAACTTCCCGCAGCAAGTTTGCCAATCATCGCTATTGGACGATCACATTTCGCTAGCTAGGGTACCGATGCGCCCTCTAGCATCCCTCACCTCAGTGAAAAAAAAAAAAAAAAAAAAAAAAAATAGCCGCATAACCCGAACCCTGCAGGATCTCATGGCCAATACATATCCCCGTGCTCTGCAAGCGAGCCTTGCAAATTACCTTGCACACTTGTTGGTTGCAAGAAATTTGGATTCTGATTTGCTGGTGAGGATTTTACACCATCGTTGAGAAGAACAGAACCAGGATAGAACCAGGATAGAAACCGCTTACGGTATAGCTGCGGACAAGATAGGTAAGGCTCCTAAATGGTTAAGACATTTGTGCCGGATCTAAGGCTGATAAACTTCCAACACAAGAGCATACTCTACCAAACTAAATACATACGTGTATTACTTAGTTATTCGATATGCCTAGATCCTCGCTCAAGCAGCAGTTACTTGTGCGACTAGACGCGAACATCAAACGCGAGGAAGCTTTGGACAATTGTCGTCCGTCGCCATCGGAAACGCCCCCTCGCCGACATAGAAAGCGACGAGAGCGATAGCGAGGACGAAGAAGCATTCTCTGACGATGACGACGAGGACGACGATGACGACGAATACACTACGATGCCGAGAAGCAAGCATCGCTTGACTCCGCGTAGCGACAGGAATTCTCAATTGGATATCTACCGCGAACTTTACGACGAACTGGAGAGTTAACGGTACTGGGCATCTCGGAATATTGTGATTAATCGGCTATATATCGTAGTGGAGTGGTTCCATAGCATCACAAATGAATGCGTCTTTCGGTCACTTTTTCGGATGTCGAGATCCAATTTCGAAAAAGTTCTTCGTATACCCGAGAACGATTCAGTTTTCCGAAATAATTCTACATGCTCGCAACGACAAGGAAGGTATCAATTAGTGACTTTTCTGTACCGAATTGGAGGTAGAGAACACGGCGGCTCTACGACAAGGGTTTCGATGGCATTGGGAATCGGAGAAGGCACGATTGCAGATTATTGTCGACGCGTAGTTACGGCAGTGTTGAATATACGGGAGCAGTACATACGCTGGCCTACGTCCGAGGAGCGTGGCTTGCCCAAGAAACGGGTTGCAAAAGCTACAAATGGGATATTCGAGGATGTTGTTGGATTTGTAGATAGAACTTTCGTCATCTTGATATATTCTCCGGCGGTAAAATCGGCACCATCATTACAACCGAAAATAATAAATGCTACTGCAGTATGTAACGACCGCCGCCAGATCATCTACACTCGAGTTGGGGATACTCCGCTTGAGAAGAATTATCCATCTGAATATTTAAGGTAAAATAAATAAAATAAAATAAAAAATTAAAGGAAAACGAATGTTGTGATCAAGATAGAGAGCTTACCTTCGTGTTGTTCTCGCTTTTCCAGAGTAAATTATGACGTTTTTGGCTACATGTACTTCCAAAGTCTCCCCTGCATTATCGTGAATTCTCGTGCATTCATGTCAACGAACTTCCAACGGGGGTTCTCAGCGATTCTCCCCAACAGCCAATCATACTCATTGCTATCACTAGTCTAAGCCACTATCCTTTCCAACCAACCAACCAACCAACAAGTGGTCTGAGAACCCCTATTCTTCGGCGCCGAAGTCTGTACCCTACTCCAGATCTCCGCCCTTGTTCGCTTTCTCTTTAAAGGCATGATCACGGGTAGCTACAAACTGCAATCTAGCGACACCACCTACCACTCTAGGTATCAAGGTCCAATGGAAATCGAAAATATCCATGACATTGATGCGTCGGGTGGAGTTGCGACGCCGCGGGACGAAGCTGCGTCATCGTCGCCGGCGGCTGAGGAAGAAACAAATTATATATATCGAATTGGCAGATTGTATGTTTCCTTGTATTTGAGTTTAGTGGATGATATTTTATCAATTCTCGTTATAGTTTGGTCTGAGCGGTGCAGTAGTAAGTGGGAACCCAACTAATGGAAGGGGATCAGCTACGACGAGTTTGTGATCAAGTATTTCGAATAGCATATACGTGTGCCCTTGGGTTTTTTTTTTTTTTTTTTTTTTTTTTGTGTGTGCGGGTGTACGTTCTTTCCGCTCTAAGACCTTGCCGCTGAAATTAACTCCGATTAAAACGAACAAAGGTTGAAAACGGCCGACGATATCACCCCTTTCGCAAGGTTCGAAATTAATATCCATTTTCCCGTTCTCTGCATTAGACAAGGAAAGTACGTGCGCCAAGTAGCCCGAATCGAAACCCAGCGAAGCTGCGATGCCTCAATATACCAATTAACGATTGGAATGCAATCGCCTGACAGATTTTCCCCAACGACGAGATCGAACAGCGGTACATTCTATATCATTGCACACCTCTCTTACTGCTAGGGCTGAGGTATGTGAGTGTGATAAGCCGGATATCCGGCATCATGTAATCATCATGTAATCTCACTTCACAATCTGCTTTCCAGAGATTCTCCGTGTCATAGTTTCTCACTCGAGTAATCTGTATGGGTCGAGTTAATGTACATGTAATGTGCATGTACTAGTACTGGTACTCGGAGGAAAGATTGCAGTAGTGCCTGCAGGAACCCTCAAAGAATTGTTGGAACTAGAATGGGTAAGTTCGCAAAAATTCCTTTTTTCTAGAATGTTAAAAAGGAAGAATCAAAAAAAGAAAAAAAAGAAAAGAAAAAAATATAGGAACCCTATAGGAATTGTGGCCATTGACACTCGCTGAGTATTTCTTCTCATTCCCTCAATGTTTCCAATTCTTCCACTACTAAAGTTAACACTAATCCAAGTACCCTGGCAAGATCTCCCCGTCTATGGGATCCTTGGGATAGATCTATCACCATCCAACCAGTGTCCCACAACTTGAGTCCAAAGGTAAGCCCGACTCCAATTAGGGTTTTTAGGGCACCGAAATGGAACTCATTATTGATCGAACGGATTCCGCGTTTCGACTCGGCGATTCATCTTCAGATATTGTCAGTGCGGGTTGCAGTGATGACGAGGCACAACGCTAGAGACGGTGAAGAAAATTCAATCGATGGTGAAGGCGGGTGCGATGGTGGTTTATCGGAGGCAACATGTAAAGGAAATTTACCGCGAATTTCTCTAATGTTGGAGGGCGGCGATTAATCCAGTCGATTCCAGACATCGGACCCGAACTTATGGACTTTCTGCGAAAATCGATATTTGGTCGTGACTCACTTTGAATCTTGACACATACTATAAACCCTGCCATCTTGGTTTCCGGTGTTGCAGTACGTCATAAGTCTGAGTATACAAAAGTCGGGAATTGTGGTCAAAACGGTGTTGTGTTTTCGTTCTTTTCCGTGTTTTTTTTTTCTTTTCTTTTTTTCTTTCTCTTCAATTACTTGTTTTTTTCTCTTTTCTAGATTGGAGGGATGTTTAGTGTACTTATACCGGGGAGGAAGGGGTGTCCCGTTTCTTTCTCCTTTATCTCCTTCTTTTCTTTTCTTTTTTTTCTTTTTTTCCGCGACAAAGAAGGTCGGATTCGCAGTCTTTGACATAGCTGGTGTCGCCTTTGCCTTCGATTTCGCTTTCTTTCGATTTTGTTTTTCTTTGCATGGTCGCTGACAGTCAGGGCTCTGGTCGGATCTTTTCTTTTTCCTTTTTTTTTTCGCGAAATAATTTCTCTTTTCTGTTTTCTTTATGCCGTACGTATGGGTATAGTGTATGTGGTGTTTTTCGATCTCGCGGTCTGCGTAGACAATTGCTCACGATTCACCTTGTGCCATAGCCAAACTGTAGATTTGAAGTCGGCGTACAATCCCTTTGTCACTCGCATAGAACGTCAAAGGCACCCCAGACCCCATGGTAATCCTAACAAAGGATGACAAAAGCGACCAATTCACGCCGGTAATTCCTTTGGTATCAAGTAATCTCGCTAGTCACATGTTAAGATGCATTCTAAACTGAGACAAATTTCCGGATAGGTTTACGAGTACCATTCCTTCGCAATTTCCTTCATCTATATTTCATGAAAAAAAAAAAAAAAAATATCACTATCCTGACCCTACTATAACTGGAAAGAAATTATTATATTAAGGCATATAAAGAGGCTAAGATTTTGTAATACTAAATATGAAAGCTATTAGGTTATTAGAAGGAAGTGTAGCTTTAACTAATAATATATCTAATTCCAAGAGCCTTATGATGAGGTGATTAAACATTGCTGAAATGATGTATTAACTGCCTTATTAGGTTAAGGATATATAAGATATATAGTTTTTATTGATAACATTTCCATGCCCTGTCCATACAATAGTGACCGAAGGAATCCAAATTCCTATTGATAACATTTCGGCCGTATGAAGGTTACCCTGACGGCGCTTAGCGGATGAAGGTACGTCCTGGCGCTCCTATGTATGCGACTATGTCTTTGCTCTTAATTGAGTGTACACGCCCTGTCCATACAATAGTGACCGAAGGAATCCAAATTCCTATTGATAACATTTCAATGTTAAAGTAAGGTATTGTGAGATATTTAGCACTATTCAATAGTCAGATAAAAACTATAGTCTTTGTATTACTATATCTAGCTCTTAACGCCATTAAAGTTAATAGATACCCCTAGTAGTAGTATAGGGATACTAGCCTCTTTAACTATTCTGCTTTAATAAGTAGAGCCCTTGGATAGTCTTTTACTAGTAGGATTAAGTAAAGTTGATAGTAGAATCGTTGAATATACCTTTGTCAACAAAAAGGAATCCACTTTATAGGAATTATATAAGTTGTAGCCCTGAAGCAAAAACTTCTCTATCATGATTCTAACTATTGTTTTAGTAAAAAATCTAAGATCATAGGAGAGGTCACCATTGCAAAATATATAGGGTAACATTTAATTATCTTAGAGCTTTTAGTATTAGGTGATGATAATGTTAATATATATTCTTTATTTTAGTTTCCTTTTTCTACTATTAAAGAGGGTACCGATATAAAAAAACATATATTATTATAAATGGAGCCTAAGACCCCTGTACCATGATCATAGAAGCATACCTAGCCCTATAGATACCACAATCAAGAACACTGGAATGGAAACTACTACACCTAGTCAGAGGAGGTACTACATGACATATTGGTCAGAAGGTGTAAGGGCATCCAAGGTGTCATTAGACATATGGCAGAATGCACCATTGGATAACAAGAGATGGATAGCAGAATTGTATTAGGAAATAGTGTAGCAACGTATGAAGTTGAAGATGGAGGGTGATGCTATTTTAAAGTGTGGTTAGCCTAATAGATAATGCTTAAAATGTTAGTATTTTATACAAAATTGTATTTTAAAATAAAAATTTGTATTACTACTAAATGCTGAGAAATTTACATTCAAAATGATAGAAAAATATTTATTCAGAACATAATGGTACATGGATTTATCCATAAAACTATGGTAAACGGTAAGGATTGTAGGGGGACAGAGTTGTAGTAACCAAGTGCTACCTATATAAGCAACTCATGACGTTTTTTTTGCTACTGTTGAGGACGGGGGTTACCGGGTAGGGGATGTTTAAACCTCAGTGTAGATAATTTTAGGTACCGGAAGTAGAGTGAAGTAAAATGCTTCGTAGAATATGCCAAACAGATCAAAATACATATTAGAGCTTGTAAGCAAGAACACAAAGGTCGTAATAAATTAGGGTTGAATTCGTACTGCTTCTATGTATATCTAAAATGAAATTTTGTTGTCACGTGTCTATTCATATATATCCGCGCATAAAAGACCATGCACCTCGTTAAGAGTAAATTGGATTTGGTATAGCTCTATTTTTCTAGGAGATAGCGCAGCTGTGTGCGTGAACTCTTCACTCTCGCAGATTTGACGAATCAATACATTTTTCTCGCTGCTACGATTTTTATTATTTTATTCACTAGGCAGGGGGCGCTAAATTTACATATTTATCAACAAGTAGTAGATAAAATCTTACGGGCACACTTACAACCGTTTTATCAATTGATTTAGTTCATAGGAGGCTTTGTAGGGTCTGGAATGAAGAATATTTGATTTCCCTGTCTGTGCGTGTTACCTCTTAATAGTGTTTTAACGTTTGCGAATACTCACTCTAGTGAACGAATAAATAAACCCAGTACTGTAAGCATCTTGATATAACCTGGCAGTTTTCAGCATCCCCGTAACAATTATCATGTACGTGTACATATATGTCAACGCAAGTAAAATATCCCCTTCAGAATTCTTACCGTAGATTTTTTTCGTGCCTTCTAATAACCAGAAATGTTTGATTGTTTGGTTACCAACTTGTAGTCAGAAAAAAATCGAAGACAACACTATTGGAAGGGTCCAGCAACGCTCGAGGTAAGGTTGTAACCACAGCAACCGGAAGGATTAATGCACTAACGCACGCCAACACGCCTCACACAACCAACCTTTTGAAATCTTCGAGGTAAATAAAGTCGAACTTCTCATATGAACGGGTAAGGTTAAAACGCGCAAACAGACAAACAAGTTGGGTAAGTGGAGGCGAATAAGGAAGGAAAAAGCCGGGTTGGGTCAAGGCGCCAAGTTTACAATCCAGAACTAACAAATAATATAAACGTATAATTTTCTGGCAATACATACTTTGCATTCCAGAATCTCATACTTATGTGATTTAAGAAAAAAAACTTTAATTGTATTAGTTGTGGCTGCAACTATGATACGTATGGTGAGGGACACCTTTAACCAGATCACGGTGTTAGGATTTTTGTGTTAAGACACCGCGCTGCTTGTGTAACTACAGGCAATCCCTTCGTAAATTCCGCTTGGCTTTTCTTAGCCTTGCCGGAACACACTTTTGAACACCCAGCTTAGATGCCCCGCAAAGCTCCTGAAAAATAACCAAGACTTTCTTGCCAGATTCCTATATTTATTCCTTGGAACAAAAGCTAAGATGCGCCAAGATGCACTAATACGAAGTTACAATTTTAAGGCGAAAGAGCAATGTTTTTTTTAGTTCAAAAGTTCCCCCGCAACAAGAACGAAAAGTACCTTTGGCCCCACCATTGATTTTGAAAACGGCCGGAAAAGGACTGTTCTTTTAGGGTCGTGAACCATCCTATTGTTGTGAGGTAGCATGCAGGCTGGCATGGCGGTTTGGGGTGATGGTTGTAGCGGGATGTTACGATTCGTGGATGGAGTTTTGACGTTACATGTAAATTGTAATTGGTTGTGTTCGGTTCGGGTGTGTTGGTCCCCGAAAAAGGGAATTAGATGGGAGTTACTGAGTCGATCCAAATTTAGGTATTCGCATGTATCAAATTCCAAGGACAGAAGAGATTTTATATTTGTTCATGAGCTTAGGAAACACATGAACGGTGAGTAGTCGCAGAGCGGCGGTCATCGAGTTATTTATTATGGCGCCTTCGGTGAGAGCCAATCACCGAAACATGTAAGCGGTCCGCTCTACTCACGTCAGTAAAAGGTAGCAGATAATAAACACAAGTATAAGTACAGGCATGGCAAAAATCCGCCCTCTCTTCCCTCCCCCGCTCCACTTCCACCCCAAAAAAAAAAAAAAAAAAAAAAAAAAAAAAA
>JABYPW010001198.1:1794-16962 GCA_016880775.1 Phymatotrichopsis omnivora
CCCCCCCCCCCCCCCCAACAAAAAAAAAAAAAAAAAACGATTGTCGCCCCTACGCACAGAATGCAAGCGTAATACTTGTGATGCACAGAATACATTCTAGACTCTACCAACTATATCCACGTCGCTGTCAACGGCGTTGCGATTTCCGACACCACTTTCATTTATCTTTTAGTCCCATGGTTAATCGAGGAGCATTTTAAAGGTGCCATAAATATCGACACGCCCGTCGATATCCGCTGGAAAAATTCGAAACCTTTGATCGAAGATCAAAGCGATGTAGGATATACAAATGGGAATGAAATGATATCCCAAGAAGACATGACGCTAATTAACGTCAACCGTCTTACCTCGGCGCAATCGGTTTCGAATCTAAGATTTATACAATTTTGCAATTTTCGTCACGGCAGATTAATCGTCGGACCAGTGGTTGGCAGAACAAGTATCCAAGGAGAACACCGGTTAAGAAGTGCAAAGGTCGGATTATTACGTTGAAATATGGAAAATATGGTATTTTTTTCTTCTGGTTTTCTGGAAAGTCCTTCCTGAAAAGTCGACACTACTTGTATTTTTCAATTGAAAGTATGGTTGCTAGGACATGAATTATCACTTGCTTGATGCTGCTGGAGGCTTCCGGATAACATGAGCGATACCACGGAAATCATGCTACGGTAGTTTTGAGTAAAGTACTTGTACAAGTAAACGGGAATTTGCTTACGACTATTTGTGGTTTCCTATTGTTTCAAGCTTTTCCGGGTCGGCGAAATTTGCTGCCACCTGCAACCTGCACTGTGTTTCATTTGATCATGCTTAGTAATGCCAGGGATTTATCTGTTTATGTGCTAGGTGATGGTTCGAATGGTCTAATAGAGTGTTCCGGCACGCCAAGAGAAAATGCAGTTCCTATGGAGTACATACATTATGTGCTCTACAGCTCTGCTAGAGCGGGGGGAGGCTCTGGGCCAGGGAAAGGCCACCAACTGGGACTGTCATTTTCCCTTGGCAAAAGTTCTTCAGAAACTAACTCCCACAACCAAATTTCTGGAGTAACTACTCTACTAGTACCCTACTCTGCTTCCGGTTGCATAACAAAGAATTTTACATAGCGGAAAAACACCAAGTACATGTATAAGCAACGGATAAGGCAGTTACAAGGCTCTGGGGGCAGATACATGTACAGTAGTTTCGTCTCTAACCGATCCCACCCAACCAATGGAGAACAGCTGCTGCTCGTCATCGACACCACTCGTTCCCTCCCTCCCGCCCCGTCCCCCTGTCATTTTTTCTACATTTGCCAGAGAAAAAACAGCTACTGCACCCCAAACCTCGGCCCGATTTGGGGAATAACGAGTCCGTGGCTACGGAGCAAAAGGCGCGAGGATCGGACGCTACTCTACACACCAAACAGTCCTCGAATACGATGTTTATTTGTTTACTTCGAAAGGTGTATATGAAGAATATATGTTTGCGAATATTGCCCGCAAAACTGCTGGTAGTTACAATTGTTTCAAGTACCCATATCCTAAGCCTCGAGATCGGCCGTGAGATGCAGGGCGGAATCAAGTCAGGGTAAATCCAGCTGATGATTTTTGTGACAGCCCTTTCCCCAAAATCGACACCTACATGCATACATTAGGTAATGTGCTTAAAACATACCCGAGCCTCGTTCGCGCATGAAGCACCTACTCTGGAGAAGATTGGTATGTGTCGGGGTGGGGGGTAATCCAGAGCAAATTATCAGTCGTAATACATACTTGCTGGTGGAAGCAACGCATCTGTTTCACGCGCTGCCGCAACAACGTAAACTCTGAGTGGTCGATTCGTTATCATTTTGTACTGTGTATATACATGTAGGAGCACTCGCCGTGTCACCACAAGCACTCAGCTGGCATGGCAGTGAGGGGTTGTGTTCCGATCCATAGTATATTGGCTTCACCATAAAGAACGACCTACTTTTCCAACGCCGTTATAAGTTCTTTCGCTTTTGCTAAACATCCATTTCTGTGCTGAAGCGAAACGATTCGTGATAACCTATAGGTTTATCGACTACCACAAAGTTCACTTTAAGGGAAGTAAGAAAGTGGGAAAAACGGGAAGATTTTTTTTAAAAAAGTGGGAAATTTTTTCAGCTCTCCAAACAGCAGCTCCCAATCTCTTTCGACGCACCTCGCCCCACCAGCTAACGTGGACGCCGGGAGACGAAAATCCGCTAATGGCCGTATACCAACTACTTCGTCCACTATACCATCTTCAAACTTCCTCACACCCCCGCCAAACGCGCGTGGGAGATCTGCCTCCTCTTCCAGCATTCCTTCACCGCTAGCAGCTTCGCCGGCTGCGACTTTTCCGGGAGAAAAGACATTATCTCCGGGGTATATATATGTTCAGAGCTCTCCTAACTTTAGGTGTATATCTCCGACGATCTGTGGCTAACTGTGAACAAATGCAGCCACCCGAAAACACTGTGGGAAAAGGCCGTCGAAAAGCTAAAACCAGAAGCTCGAAAACAGTTTAATTTCGATGATGGCGACAAGCACGAAATAGTAACGGAGGTGTTGGAAGCAGCAAAAGCCAAACGGCAGGAATGTGAAGAAAAAGGATGGAGATATCGGAAAAAGGACGGGGAAGAGGTAGTTTTGAGGGATATAGCGAACCGCGTTCTTACCAACCTAAATAAATTTGTGGACATTGGAAACACCGCCTTTCAATATGGTCCACAACCTTTGTCCGCAGCATGGACCGTATTTCGACTTCTTCTAAAAGTATGTATTTGCGATTAAATGAGATTTCTTTTATCACTAGAGAACTCATAATAATCTGTTGACCAGGTTGCTTCGAACGACATGGAGACGATGGAAAAACTCTTGTCGGATCAAGACTCTATTTCCCGCATTTTAGGTCGTTGCGCGATATATGAGAGGCTTTACTGCGAAAGCAAACTTAAGTCCGCTCAAAATCTTATAGATAGCGTGCCAGATCTATATGCGGCCATATTAGGATATCTCTGCTGTTCGAAAAAATATTTCAGTCAAAATACAGCAGGTATGGTCTTTCGTTGGTGCAGGAGGGAAAAGGAAACTAATGTCTGTCAAGCACGATATTTTACTGGTATTGTTAATTCATACCCGGCTGAGTTTTCTCCCCTCATGGAGAATATCAAAACCCTTGAAAATGGGGTCGAAAAAGCGGCTCGGACAGCTGCCGATGAGTGTGAGATATCCGTTGATTGAATTAATTTTGAAGATGATACCTAATAAGATTGCTCGTTTTATAGCCCAATCTATGGCGACTGAAAAAATAAGTTCTGGTATTTATATATATCAAAACTGCGTGCATTTCCGATCGGAACCGTGCTAACACCGGCAGCAGAGCAGGAAAGGCTTCGGGGCATTCTTGAGGAGTTGAAAAAACCGTTTATCGCAATGAAATCTCAAGTCGCAAAAATATATACAAGAGTTCAAGGTGTGTACCATCGATTGGATTTTTTTTTTTTTTTTTTTTTCTGTTAATAAGTGTAGATGACGAACGCTTGGCCATCTTAAAATGGCTATCGGAAGTCACTTCCGAAAATCACCATTTGTTTATCAACGAAAAGCGTCAGGCCGGAACGGGGGAATGGTTGCTCGAAAAAGAAGAGTTTATTGAATGGAAAGAATCAACATCGTCTTCAATTCTTTGGCTCCATGGGATTGGTAAGTGTGTCGAAAATTCTGCAAACGTTTTTTTTTTTTTTCTTTGATCTTTGGCATAGTAGCTAACACCAACCTCTCAAAAATCAGCGGGAGCTGGCAAAACTATCCTTGCGTTGGTGTTCCTATTCTTTGATCCATTTGATGAAGACGTGCTAATTTTCCTAGCTCCTTCGTTGTTGACACTTTCAAGAACTGGATCTCGCCGAACCGTGCACTTGCATATTTTTATTGCAATGACGGGGAGAAAGATAGACAAGTCCCGAAGTTGATTTTGAGAACAATTGTGAAACAGTTATCCATTGCGAATATCGAGGGAACTTTGCCCAAGTCGGTGGTCTCGCTTTACCAGAAACAAAAGAAAGACGGATTCCTTTCCAAGGGCTTGGAGCTGGATCAGAGCAAAAGGTTGATTTTGGAATTGTCGGCAGCATTTGATCAGACCGTCGTTGTTATTGATGCACTCGACGAGTGTGACAAAAACAACAGAGATCAACTTCTGAACGCATTGGAGAGCATCTTGAAATCATCGGCTAAGCGACTCAAACTTTTCGTAACCAGTCGGGATGACGATGATATTGTGCTTAAATTTGAAAGTGTACCGAACGTCTACCTCGAGCCAAAGGATAACTCCAGGGATATCGAATTATTCATCACTGAGCAGGTCGGGAGATGTATTTCGGAAAAGAAGTTGCTTAGGGGAAATGTCAAGCTTGAATTGAGAGAGCTCATCATTGAAACGCTCAAAAGCAAGGCCCATGGAATGTACGTCACACAAACCTCCAATTACCATTTTCAAAGTGCTTCGCTAATAGTTTTATTTTTCGGCACGAATCAGGTTTCTGTGGGTCGATCTCCAGATTAAGAGTATATGTCGAGAGAGAACAACGAAGGCGATTGAAACGGCTTTGAAACGGCTGCCGGAAGATCTGGAAGCGACATATACTTCCACATGGGACAGAATGTGCAAGCAGAGCAAAGATAGCTGCCTTTTGGCAAAACGAACACTGATGTGGATACTTCACGCCGAATGGCCTCTGACCACGAAGGAGATGATCGAAGCGGTCTCGATCGAACCCATGCAATGGACAGAACAGCCGCATAATGACGACCTCACGGATATGGTACTTCTTGACGTCTGCCAGAACTTTATTGTTTTGGATAAAGAGCTGGGTGTATTGCGTCCTGCGCACTTTTCCGTGACCGAATTTCTACGGAATAAATTCCCATCGGTAGAAGCGCATACGGCGGCCGCTGAAGTTTGCCTCACCTTGCTATGCTACGAAAATCACCCGCAGCCGCAGCTGGAAAAACCCGTCCTTGACAACTACGCATTAGCTGGCTATGCGATTGAAAACTGGATAGAACATGTTCGCTCATCCGGTTCTGGAAGCAACACCCTCATGACTTTGCAGAAGGATCTTCTGAATCCTTCTGCAGCATATCGTTCATGGTTATCGGCGGCTATGAAACGAGATTATAAATTGGAGGAACTAAAAGATGTAGAGATACAGCTTACCCCATTGGGTGACATCGTACTATGGCTTGCAGGACATCACGGAACATCTTTTGAAGAACATCGTTGATCGTATTAGTGAAATACCCAACACTTCCAGAGCAATGCCAACGCACCTGGCGGTAAGTGGGGAGGATATGGCGAAGATGGAACTTCTGGAGAAGAGTATGTACATGAACGTGGGGACGCGTTATGGCAAGACACCACTGTATACGGCAGCGGAGAATGGCCATAAGGCAATTGTCAAAATGCTACTCGAGACGGAGTATGTCGACTTGAACATCCGAAACAATTATGACGAAACACCATTATTTGCCGCAGTGAATAATGGCCATGCGGCAATTGTCAAAATGCTACTCGAGACGGAGCATGTCGACTTGAACGTCCGAAACAATGATGACGAAATACCATTATTTGCCGCAGCGAAGAAAGGCTATGAGGCAATTGTCAAAATGCTACTCGAGACGGAGTATGTCGACTTGAACGTCCAAAACAATTCTGACAAAACAGCATTATTTGCCGCAGCGATGTATGCCCATGAGGCAATTGTCAAAATGCTACTCGAGACGGAGCATGTCGACTTGAACGTCCGAAACAATGATGACGAAACACCATTATTTACCGCAGCGAGGAATGGCCATGAGGCAATTTCTGAAATGCTACTCGAGAAGGAGCATGTCGACTTGAACGTCCGAAACAATTATGGCAAAACACAATTATTTGCCGCAGTGGAGAATGAGCATGAGCCAATTGTCAAAATGCTACTCGAGACGGAGCATGTCGACTTGAACGTCCGAAACAATCATGACGAAACACCATTATTTGCCGCAGCGAGGAATGGCCATGAGGCAATTGTCAAAATGCTACTCGAGACGGAGCATGTCGACTTGAACATCCGAAACAATGATGGCGAAACACCATTATTTGCCGCAGCGAAGAAAGGCTATGAGGCAATTGTCAAGATGCTACTCGAGAAGGAGCATGTCGGCTTGAACGTCCGAAACTATTCTCGTAAAACACCATTATTTGCCGCAGTGGAGAATGAGCATGAGGCAATTGTCAAAATGCTACTCGAGAATGAGAGTATTGAATTGGACGCCAAAGACGACGACGGTAGAACACCACTAGAACCCGCGGCGAGCAATGGACACGAGATAGTTGTCAAGATGCTACTTGAGAAAGATGTTCAATGCGACGTCAAAAGAAAATACAATGCGCTACGTACCGCGTTGAGACATCGGCATTGGGCAGTGTCCAAACTGTTATTAGAGAAGAGTGTTAAATTCGACCTCACTACGATTTTTGGGGAACTTACCCTATATTATGCGGCTATTTGTGGACATGACGCAGTGGTAAAGATGCTATTAGAGAATGAGGATGTTCGCTTGAACGCCAAAAACTATTACAAATCTGGGGAAAGACCCCTACATGCCGCGGCGAAGAGTGGACACGAGACGGTGATCAAGATGCTACTCGAGAAGGAGGGTGTTGAGTTGCACGTCAAAAACGGAAATGGCAAAACACCATTATATCTTGCGGCGGAGAATGGAAACGAGGCGGTGGTCCAGATGCTACTTGAGAAGGAGGGTACTGAGTTGGACGTCAAAACCGGATACGGCGAAACACCATTGTGCATCGCAGTGAAAGATAGATATAATGCAGTGGTCAAGGCTCTACTCGAGAAAGAGGGTGTTGACATGAAAGCCGAAAGCTATTACGGCGAAACGCGATTACATGTTGCGGTGAAGAATGGAGATGAGGAAAAGATCGGGATGCTATTCGAGAAGGGGGATGTTGATGTGAACGCCAAAATCTATTCCGGCAAAGCACCACTATATGTCGCGGCAGAGGGTGGAAACGGGAAAGTAGTTAAGATGCTACTGGGAAAGGAGGGTATTGACTTGGACGCCGAAACCTATTCTGGCAAAACACCACTACATGTTGCGGCGGGGAAAGGTAACGAGGAAGTAGTCGAGCTGCTACTGGGAAGGGAAGGTGTGGACTTGAACCCCGAAGACAGTTTAGATCAAACACCACTACATCTTGCGGTGGAGTGGGAAGATGAGGAAGTAGTCAAGATGCTCCTCGAGAAGGAGAGTGTTAACTTGAACGCCAAATGCAATTCCGGCAAAACACCACTACATCTCGCGACGCAGAAAAGGCGTAAGTCAAAGGCCGAAATGCTAATCGAAACGGAAGGTGTTGAATTGGATGTCAAAAATAAATGCGGCAAAACACCATTACATACCGCGATGGAGAATGGTCTAAAAACAGTAGTGATCAAGATACTGGAAAAGGTAAGTCGAAACGGTTGAACACTGTTCAAATTTAAAATTTATTGCTGACCTTTCTACTATCCTTTCAAAAGGAGGGTGTTGACTTGAACACCAACACCTATTTTTTTTCGGCCAAACGCCACTACATGTCGCAGTGCAGTATGGAGACGAGGGATTAGTTAAGACGTTACTCGAGAAAGAGGGTGTGGACTTGAACCCCAAAGACTATTTAGGTCGAACACCACTACATGTCGCGGTGATGTTTAAAGGTAGCGAAAAAGCAGTTAAGATGCTACTCGAGAAGGAGGGAATGGACTTAGGCCCCAGGGACTATTTTAGTCAAACACCACTACATCTTGCAGTGGAGTACAAAGTTGAAAAAATTTTCAAGATGCTACTCGAGAAGGAGAGTGTGGACTTGAACGCCAAAAATAATTTCGGCGAAACACCACTACATCTCGCAATGCAGAAAAGACTTGAGTCAATCGCCACGGTGCTAGTCCAAGCGGAAGGTGTTGAATTGGACGTCAAAAACGAATGCGGCAAAACGCCATTACGAATCGCGGTGGAAAATAAACTAGACAAATTGATCAAGATACTAGAAAAGATAAGTCGAAAATGTTAAACACTATTCAAATTTAAAAAAAATTTTTACTGACCTTTCTACTGCCCTTTGAAAAGGCTATAAGAGACCAAGAGGCGAAGAGATAAAGGAGTTGGAATCCGGCGCCGCTTGTGTGAGTTCTCGGTTTCTCATTCCATCCCTTCGAGTGATCGTTTGTGCATTTGGGTTTTTGAATTTGTACGATTGGCTTGGATGCCTATATTTTGGTGGAATGCTATGAGGATGCGGGTGTATGGAGGCTTGTGGGTGTTTTCGAACCGTTTTTTCTTTTGACCTCCGACCGAACTATTTTCCTTCTTTTGCTTGTTTCTTTCATTTGATTTTTTTTTTTTTTTTTGTTCGGTTTGGCGTTTTTGAAGTCGCACTTTAATGTACTCTATTTCCTTCCTATGTAGGTATGCCGGGCCCGGAGATCAATTGCGATGTCGAGGAATTCAAAGCACTGTTCAAGTCTGGGTGAAAAGAGAATCTTTTGATTGAGTTACCCATTACGTCCACGAACCGCGGCATTTTCTGTCATCAACTCGAAGGCTTGTTTGATAGAAAAACCATACCTAATGAAGGAAAAACGAATAAACCGAAAGTGACCGTCGTTATTATCGGGGGCAATATTAACAAATTTGACGTAATTACATGTACAAGCAAATTAAAAGGTTCTTGTGGTGATAGGCCTCTATAGCGTAAAGAATTGAAAATACATCGCGATTCTGACCTTACCAACTCTTCCCTAAGCCCTCAATTTCACATTCCAGTATATTACTCAGCGAAATTGATTGAATGCAAATCACAGTGAAATATAGCTAAAAGCGGAACAATAATTTCACGTAGCAAATCTAGAAGCATTAGTTTCAGCAAAAGAAAAAAAAAAAAAAAAAGAGCGCAAAAAGTAAAGATTCGAACATGATAGCAGATACCTATTCTCGACACCACCTTGGCTCACCACAATTCACTACCTCTATAACCTAACTGCAGTTCAAATCCGACCGAAAATAATTCTCATCGCGTATATATACCTTTATCACATTTTCAAGATGTGCATATTGATGTAAGCATTGCGGAAGTATTAACCCTAGTCATTCAGCTGTATCAGTCCAACTACAGCGACCGACGAAACAGAAGAACAGACAACGCACTGCAGATGGTTTGAACACATGAACTTTGCACCCAACGGCAAACATCCCCAACCTTCACCCCCAAGAGCCATTCCGCACGCAATTGGCCACACTCCCGCAACAGCAAAACAATCACATCGGACTCAGTTGGAAAAAAAAAAACAAAAAAAAAAAAAAACGTCGCGAAGCAAACGCATCACATTCCATTACCTATGACGTCCATCCAACGGCTCAGTATCCTCCACTTCCACCTCTACACACTAACCACAACTGCGTCCAACTCCCACACCTCCATACCACTCCATCACCCCCACCAAAATCCCTTCCACTACTCCCGATCATCGAACTCGCTCCCCACCGGCACCCTCGCACGATTCGGCAGTAAATTCCCATCAGTCCAACACTCCCTCGCTCTGCCCCTTTACAAAAATCAGAACTTACACGGATACGTCATAGGTACTTCAGGATTCCACTCATAGTCCAGTCTTCGGCGGATGGGAACAGCCAGGAGGAACAGCGGCGCAGTGACCCCGACAATGACGGAGTAGAAGAGTGCTGGGCTGGCGTACGCCGCGTAGCGGATATTTGATTGGAGTTGACCAGAAGTCAGGGGTCGACATTGCGTTTTTGGCTGCGGTTCGTTGTTTCGGTGGGTTGATGGTCGTGGTTGATGGAGGTACAGTAATAGCAAAAAAGTGATGAGCCTCTTACATAAGCAAAGCTTAGCTACTACAACTATTCCCCCGCCACAACCATCACCGAATACCTTTGTTATATCAATAAATGCATGTACCATTGTAAGTTTATAACTAAATGAGCATTTTCTATCCTTTTAAATGTAACCTCCTTATTGTTTAGTAGTAATATAAACTTTCATTTGAAAATACATTTCTTGTAAAATACTAGTATTTGAAGCATTACCCGTTGAGCCAGATGCTCCTACGAAAAAAATCTAGGGGCCATGCAAGAAGCAATGTCCTAATTCACCTAAATTAAACATTTTCAGAGCAAAAAAGTCATCGTTTACTATTATATATTGTCGCTAAAGAAATAAATTTTAGGTGTATTTTATATGCTACTATTAATCATTGTAAATAATAGCTACTACGCTCAATGCTAGGTAGATTGTAAGACTTTAAATTTCAAGAATTAATCATATAAAATTGAAAATAATAATAGTTTTCTTGTATCCACTATCTTCATATCCACTAATTCCTTGTTTCCTACTAAAATATAGTTAAAAACTTAAGTCTAAATAATAATTTTTAGAGAATAAAAGATAATTTTAACTTAGGAAATTTCTAGCTTAAACATTACTACTATTTGTAGGCTATAACATATATCTTTTTCCATAGCCTATAGAAATTTGTTACAGTGTAGTGAGCATAACAGACAATGTTTAAAATCCTAGTGTTTTGCAAGAAAATGTATGTTCAAATAAAAGTTTATATTACTACTAAATACTTAGACATTTAAGTTTGAGACAATGGAAATAATTCAGTGGGTTATAAAATTAAAATGGGACATGCATTTAGCTGTATTACTATGATGTATGGTGGGGGTTGTTGGGAGAGCGTAGTTGTGGTAGCCAAGTCTCGCTTATGTAAGAGGCTCATCACTTTTTTACGTTTCCAGGTGCGGGGGAAGAGTAGGGTAGTTGGTTGGTGGGGGTTGCGTGGGTTATGTAAGCGAGCGAGAGTCAAAGAGAGTTTGGGATTCAAAAGAAAGATTTTTTTTTTGCTTAGTCTTGGCGTTTACCATTCCGATTAACTTACATAAGCATTTCGCAAACACCGGAATAACACTATGTATACCTTATATAACTGATCCTCCCGCATCACATAATTGCAGTTGACGGGTAAAGTAGACGAGCAAGCCCGATAGGTAAGCACAGAAAGGAAATCGCTAAGCATACATTGGCATACTTACTCGGACCCCATAAACCAAAGATCCAGTCCCACTTCCCACGTAACCTGGAACTCCTTACATAACTACATAATACCCGAACTTCTGACATCTAGTAGTAATCGGCTGCCTACGATGCTCAATTCAAGTTAGCGTAAGTACCGTTAGCGGTTTATGGAATAACGCATAAGAGACCAACAGCAACGCGACGAAGTACAGCTAGTGAAGATAGAATCACCATGGGAAAGATGCCTGTTCAACCAGAGTTAGGGTTATGATCGGCTTTCTTCCTCCTAATCTCCGTCTTATAAACTTTCTCCTTTTATCCTCCCTCACTTCCGAAGTTTCATGAGAATATTTATAATTACGTCTGAACACCAAAAATCCATTGCAACTTTAAACTAGTATTATACTTCGTAGCCGTATCACTCTACCTTAAATCCTGGATGCTGTATCTTACGTATACCGCCATAATTTCATACGTACAGAAGTGTATCAAAAGCAACTAAAAAAAATATAAAATAAAAAAAGGGCGGTAATCTAAAAAATAATTGCCACCAATTCCAGCAAATAAAAGCATAAAAAATACCTTAAAGCAATGATACAAACCCCTTATACCGGTTTCTCACCTAGTACAAAAAAGAAACTAAGCCCGCAACGTCCAAACCCCATCACTATCTTTTACTCAACTTCGAAGAAGCCAATCAAAACAAGAAAAATAAAATTAAAAATGAATAAAAATAATTGGCTTGAACCGAAAGAACCCACCATCAAAACACTCAAAAAAAAGGCCGACGGAATGTACATGTATGTCACACACAAATTTCTAATTACAGTTTTCAAAGCGCTATCGCTAACAGTTTTATCTTTCGGCACGAATCAGGTTTTTGTGCGCCGACCTTCAGATTTAGATCATATGTCGGAAGAAAACAGCGAAGGCGATTAAGGGAGTTTTAAAACGACTGCCAAAAGATCTGAAAGCGACATATGGTTCCATGTGGGACAGAATGTGCGAATAAAGCGAAGACAGCTACGATATGGCAAAGCAAACACTGAAGTGGATACTTTGCACCAAATCGCTTCTGACCGTGATCGGAGCGGTCTCGATCCAGCCAAAAGATTTTATAAATCTTTCTGCAGCATATCGCACATGGTTAGCGGCTATGTAGGGAGACGATTTGTGAGACCTACGAAATGTGGGTATACAACTTACTCCATTGTGAGTAAGAGTGCACTATGGCTTGCGGGACATCACCGAACATCTTTTGAAGAGCATCGCTGATCCTCGAATACCCAAAATTTCCAGAGCAAGGCCGACGCAAATATTGGCGGCGTGTGGGGAGGATATGGTGGCGAAGCTTCTGGAGAAGAGAATGTGCTTGAACGTCAGAGATAGTTGTGGAAAAGCACCACTATTTGCCGCAGCAGAGAATGGGCATGAGGTAATTGTCGGGATGCTACTCGGGGCGGAGCATGTCGACTTGAACGTCGGAAACTATGCGGACAAAACACCATTATTTGCCGCAAAGGAGAATGGACATGAGGCAATTGTCAAAATGCTACCCGAGGTGGAGCATGTCAACTTGAATGTCCGAAAATTTTTGGCGAGACACCATTATTTTCCGCAGCGAGGAAAGGGCATGAGGAAATTATCAAAATGCTACTCGAGACGGAGAATAACGGCTTAACGTCTTAATCAATCTTTGCAAAATACCATTATTTGCTACAGCGAATGAAGGGTATGAGACAATTGTCAAAACGCTACTTGAGCCAAAGCATGTCGACTTGAAGGTCTGAACCGATTATTGCGAAATACTATTATTTGTCGTAGTGGAGAATAGGTATGAAGCAATTGCCGGAATGCTACTCGAGATGGAGTATGTTGACTTGAAGGTTCGAAACGATTATGATGAAACACATTTTTTGCCGCAGTGGAGAATGAGCATGAGGCAATTGCCAAAATACTAATGGAGAAGGAAGGTATTGGATTGGATGCCGAAGGCGACGACTGCAGAACACCACTAGGAACCCTGGCGAGCAATGGACACGAGACAGTTGTCAAGATGCTACTTGAGAAGAATGTTGCTTAGTTGGATGTTAAAAAAAATACGATGCGCTGCGTACCGCGGTGAGATGTCGACATTGGGCAGTGTCCAAACCGTTAGAGAAGAGCGTTAAATTCGATCTCACTACGATTTTGGGAACTTACCCTATACTGCGCGACTATTTGTGGACATGACACAATGGTTAAGATGCTATTAGAGAATGAGGATGTTGACTTGAATGCAAAAACTATTTCGAGTCCGGAGAAACACCACTACATGCCGCGGCGAAGAATGGACACGAGACGGTGATCAATATGCTACTCGAGAAAGAAAGTGTTGAGTTGGACATCAAAAACGGAAATGGCAAAACACCACTATATCAAGAGGCGGAGAAGAAAACGAGGCAGTTGTTGAGATTCTACTCGGGAAAGAGGGTATTGAGTTGGACGCCAGAAATGAACACGGCAAAGCACTACCACGCGTCGCGGCGAAAAATAGATATAATGCAGCGGTCAATGTTCTACTCGAGAAAGAAGGTGTGGACTTAAAAGCCGAAAGCTATTACGGCGAAAAACGATTACATGTTGCGGTGGAGAACGGAGATGAAGAAGAGGTTAAGATGCTATTTGAGAAGGAGGATGTTGATTTGAATGTAAAAACTTATTCGGGTAAAACACCACTACATGTCGCGGTAAAGGATGGAAAAGGGGAAGTAGTCAAGATGCTACTGGAAAACGAGGGTGTTGACTTTAACGCTAAAACCTATTCCGGTATAACACTACTGCATCTCGCGGCAATGTATAGAAACGTGGAAGTAGTCAAGATGCTACTCGAGAAGGAGGGTGTTGACTTGAACGCCAAAGACTGCCTCGGCAAAACACCACTACATTTCGCGATGGAGAGAAGACGAGAGTCAGTGGCCGAGTTGCTAATCGAAACGGAAGGTGTTTAATTAGACATCAAAGGCAAATGCGGCGAAACACTATTACGTATCGCGGTGGAGAATGGACCATACACAGCAGTCAATATGCTAGCAAGGTAAACGGAAAAGGTTAAATCCGGTTCAGATTTAAAATTTACCGCTGACATTTCTATTTTCTTTTCGGGAGGCTAGAAGAGACCAGCAGGCGAAGGGATGATAGAGTTGGAATCCGGCGCCCTTTGTTCCGCATCACGTTTTCTCACTCGATAATATCGAGTGATCGTTTGTGCATTTGGATTTTTGAATTTGTACGATTTGCTCGGATACCCATGTTTTCATCGGAGGCTTTGAAGAAGCAAGGGGATGGGAACTATTGGATGTTTCCTATCCTTTGACTTTTGATTGAGGTCTTTTTATTTAATTGTTTTGTTTTCGTTTGATAATTTTTTTTTTTTCGTTTGTTCGGCGTTCGCAACTTCCACTTTACGCTACTCCCTTTCTATATAATTATGCTGGGCTCAGGGGTCAATTAAGGAGTCGAAGAATTCAAGGCGCTATTCGTCGATCTAGGTAAAAAGGATAATCTCTTTGATTGGCGCTTTGCATTACGTCCTGAAACCGCGACATATTGTATGATCAACTCGAAAGCTTGTTTGTTAGAAGAAATATACCTTATGAAAAAAACGGGTAAGTAGAAGTGACCGTCGTTATTATTGAAGGCCAATATTAACAAATTTGATGAAATTACAACAAGCAGATTAAAAAGCTCTCACGGGGATAGATCCCCATAGCATCAATATACCGCGATTCTGACCTCACCAACTCTGCCCTAAGCCCTCAATTCACACTCCAGTATATTGCTCAGCGAAATTGATTCAATGCAAATCAAAGTGAAAAATAATAAAAGCAGAACAATAATTTCAACGCCATAAGATCGTTTCGTAAATCTCAGTGATATACTCTGAGAATACAGTGGCGCATTAAAGAGTGTCAAAATTTTAGGTCCCTTCTGCATACTGTGAGGTGAAACATCAGCTATCATGTAAGTGAAGTATTTTTTTTTTTTTTTTTTTTTTTTTTA